>CAKALU010061243.1:60889-86250 GCA_916700995.1 Hozukius guyotensis
CAAACTGCTCCCCCCCCATCCCCTACCCTTCCCCCTCTCACTCTCTCTCTATCTGGCCATGCTCACCCTTTTGCTGTCCACGATGAATGTACCTGACTGAAGTGTATAGCGCGGTTGACTTGTGTCTTTCTCTCTCTCTCTCTCACTTCTGTCCCCGTTTTACTATGTGAGTTTTTGCTTACTGTGAGATCAGCGATGATGCACTTTTAATGGGAAACGGACAGACGATGAGACAACAATAAAGGTTCTTTTTCAATAAGACAAGTCTGACCTTGGTTTTTCAATATGGTTGTGAATCAGTGAATCAAAGTTACATAAAAATTGTTTTTCACAGCAAAGGTAACACTGACAGCTTCCTTGGTTTTTACACCAAAGAAGATGATCTAAATGATAAATCTGGGAACAGGAAACACATTTCACAAAGTAAATCTGACCATTTCATTTAGATCAATCCACTAAATGGCCACATTAGAGCAAGTGATCCTAAACAGTTTCTTTTGAGGAAATCTTAAGTGCATTTAGGCCACAGCAACCATTGTGCCTACCAGTGACAGTGATACTAAGCTAAAACTTTAGCTAAAATGCTAATCTAATATAACAGCAGTACAAGTGGAAAATTCAAAAAGTCAGCGAAGTGACTCAGTAACATTATACAGCAATACTTACTTAAAGTTTGATAACATTAGCCACCATAAGCTACTGGTCATAGACTGCAGCCTATACAGTATATAGATGGACGACGCGTCTCCACTTCCTCCCACTGTACAAAAGTGAAGCCAAAATATCCCAGATACGGGAGCGGCCATCTTGAGATTTTGACATTATTTGCAGCCAGAGTCTGCGCAGTAGTGATCGGGGGACTGGAGCAGCGGTATCCAGCCCACTCGAGCCAATCACGAGTTACATCTCCTCTCGTACAATTCCCTAGCCTCCAGCTCTGCAACTACTTCACTCAGAGCAGCTGTCAATCACAGCTGTCAATCATGACATCTCACCCCCTTTTTATAGCATCAAATAACTCATTAAAACCAAACTTATCAGAAAAATGAACACTTGAACATACACCTGCGTTATAAGAACTACCTAAAATGACAGAACCAATCTTTGGGAAAAAATTATTTGACTTGTACTTTGACTTTCTAGTTTGGCCCATGTCCCATCCAGTATGGAGGGGGCGGGCTTTCTGACTTAAACTGCAGCCAGCCACCAGGGGGCGATCAAGGTGTTTTGGATTTCCCACGGCCTATGGAAAGGAGGCTGGGTCACGCGTCATCAACGCGTCATATCTCCGGGGGTATAACACATGCGCAGTAAAATCTGGCCTGCACTCGCCGAAATTGAGCCAATCGCAACGAACGACCGCAGCTTCAGTTACACTGCGCATGCGTTATATCCCAAGACCAGTGACCCAGCCTCCTTCCATAGGCTTTGGGATTTCCTTTTGGGGAGCTGTCATGTCGTCCATCTTTATATACAGTCTATGGTCATACCAGACCAAGTAAGGCTGTAGCAGCAAAAGCCCTGACTATGCTTTATTTCTTATGAATTCAACTTTTAATTTGTAAAAGAAAGAATGTGTTATTCTGTTTTCCAAAAGTTACACAGTCTCACTTTAAAAGTTGCCTTTCACACTATCAACAGGGACATTTGTTGGAGGTCTCATACAGCTAAAGGCTACTAACTAGAAAACACAAGATTAAACCTCTTTAATCTAAACTCCCATGCACATAACAAACAAACACGTAGGTACCCAACTCTTGCCCTACTTAATCCAGCTCTCATTTCATGCAGTGTGTGGTGAACCTTTAATTCCCTGGCACGCCATGACCCAAGTAAAGATGGCTCTGCATTGACGGGAAGCAGCCACAAGATGGAGCCTTTGACCTGTCAATAAGTCACAAGACTCAGCTTGATGGTTTTACATTGCAAACTTGGAGGCTTGGAAATACAGTAAAGTTGTTTTCTGAGCTTCACAGGAGTTGAATAGTTCCTTTTTTTTAGTTTAACAAGTAGCTTTGAGACAACTGAAAATGCTGCCACTCACAAAGTGTTAGGTCAGAGCTTCACTGCATGTGATACTTTTAAGAATAATGAGATTTATTCCCTCGGTTCTCGTTACAAAAGAAGCATCCCTCCCCTCTCTGCTAATGCCATTAGTGCTGACTGGATTCACAGGAGACGCTGCTGTGTCAGATGGTTTGAAAGGCTTCCCCTTCGCAGACAGCAAACTCATCAGTTTAGAGTGGCCAGTTGTCATGGCGACCAGGTGCAAACCTTAAAATCCCTCAGTCCCCACCCAACCCCTCACCTTACAGTAGGTCAGGTGTGCATGCATGTGTTTGTACTTGGTTTATCATTTATTCGTTTCACACAAATAAAAAGTAAAATACAATTCACATGAAAGGAATGTAAAATATGTGTGAGGGTGAAGTAGAAACCTATAATGGCTTTATAAAAAAACGCACCCAAAAGACAATAGGTCAAATATTACCATCAAAACATTTCACATATAAAAATATACAGTGTAAAGTGTAGGAGTAAAGTTCAAACAAAACAAAAAATACAAAGAAGCAGGAGTACTTGTGTGTTACAGCTGAAAAACATCATAATAATACACTAAGCTGACCCAGTAGCTAACCCTTGTTACATATAAGTGAATGAAGAATGATTTGAGTTTATAAGTGAAATGTTTCTTACACAGAAATACTTCTTACAGCATTTTTGTAATGGGCAAAACAACAGTGATATAACTCAATACTCATATATTCTAATTATTTTAAATAATATCGTGTTTTTATCCTTTAAAGTTTACCTTGGAAAGACAGTTCTGCTCAACAATTGAAATTCAAGTTCCATAAAGTATTTCTATTTTTTCAATTTCCTTTCCTCTGATGATAATCTGTTATAAATTGGTAAAAGGATACCAGCACATTGGTTCTTTTGTAACATAACTCTTACTTCAGCTCATGTAAAAATTACACCAAAGTTCTCTTTCAACCGGTTAAACAGGCTTATAGATAAATAAAATACTCCCAAAACAGTCAGACAGTGAGATTTTATAGTCCTCATCTTTTACTGACAAAGCTTGCAATAATAACAACAGTGCGATACATCGTGTCAGATGAGGATAACAATCCCCTGGTGGTGACTCATAAAATGAGTTATGACCTGCTGCTCTGCTCATCTGAATTTAGGAGATTATTCACAAAGAGAGTAAAGGGGCCTGATTAAATTTGAGATGTTGTAAGCTTCTACACATGCACCTGCAGAGAGAGAGGAGGAGGAGGAGAGAGAGGGAGGGAGGATGGAGAAGGGGAAAGGGAGGGGAATGTGACACAGGAGAAAAGTTGATTGGACAAAAAGCACAGTTTTATGACAGTATACGAGAGAGAGAGGAGAAGGAGTATAGCGGATATAAACAGTGAAGGTTAATTGGGCAGGTGAGCAGGTGAGGAACACGAGAAGGAGGCTGAGGGAACATTTGATCCGGACAGGTTGGAAACTCAAGCATCCTTCGGCTCACATCCACCCCGGCGTATATAAGAGAGAGCCAGCTGTCAGCAGCCACCACAAAGCCTTATCTATCTAGTTATCTGCTGCTGCTGCTGCTGCTGCTGCTGCTGCTTTGGACCCGGACAGAGAGGAACCCGAGCCAACAGCGGTGAGTCCCACAGCTGCATGGGGGAAACACAGGTGTTGTCCAGGTGTGTTGCTCTGTGAAGCTTGGCGGGAACTTTTTATTTTTCATTTTTCCAGGGGTTTATTAGACATGCTTAGCCTTAGTCTGAAATTCTTTTTGACTAACTTAAGTATTTTGCCACCAAATCTTCCAAGAAGCTGAGCATTCATTTTCTCTTATGAGCATTCATTTTCTTATGAATAATATGATTTGTTTTCAGCTCACTAAAAATGCATTCCTATATCATATTTCTATAAGATGATAAACATACAACACATAAAAACACCAAGATAATATTTGAACTCCTCAGGTTTTAAGGGACTGTACACAAATTATTAGAGGGGTATGGAAGTTTTTATTGGACTTTAATAGTTGTAAGACAATCCACAAATGTGTACCATGATCCACAAACATGTATTTCTTTTTTTTATTAAAGTCAAATCATCAAAAATACAGAGTGATTTGCAAATACGCTATTTGAATTTCACATAAAAATGTGATTTACTTGTAAAGTGATATATACACATTTGTGGATCCATTTGTACACGTGAAATAACATTTGCACACTTGTGAATCTCTTCCTTTCTGTTTGTGGGTCACGTGACATTTGTGACTTTCCCTCCTATTTGTGTGCGTAATCTTGTCCAATTCGTACTGCAGCAGGTGTGGCAGGGGGTCAAAAAAGTTATCTATTTTTAATTTTTGTTCAAGCAAGGAAAGTCTGTATTTGTTTGGAGAACAGGGGAGGATGTTTCAACTTGATTTATTCATATTTTTCATTTATTCTGGGGCTAAAATCTGTATTATTTTTAGGAGAAGGGACCTTTTGCTTTTCATCAAATAAAATATAAGCTTCACCCTCTCTTCCCACCCCAATAATTTGTGTACAGTCCCTAAGTGCCAATTATCTCAGCCCAGCCCAGCCAGTCCAATTAAGCAGTTCAAGGGCAGCAAATAGCCTCAGTAATTAATACATGTGGAGGCCCAGGGGAAATCCAACCAGGAAGACACAGATCATAACATAATTATTATGAATTTGTTAAATGGAATACATGAAAACATTCAGGCAGGAAGCAGTACAGCTTTTTTGAATTTGCCAAAATACATGTAAGTTTCTGGTTTCACTGATTCTCTCAATTTTTTTCTGACAACTCGAGCATATTTATGTCAAACAATCACGACTGGAGTTTTGATGAGATCATGATATTAACCTAGATACATCTGCAAATACAAAAAAAAGTTAATCCAGCATGACACAAAAATGGACTGAGAGCAAATCACAAAGCCTGAAGTAGGTGAAGAAAATATGTCTGAAAGAGCGAGAGCGTGCGAATAATTTACAGAGCTTTTCTTTGACTCTACAGGACCAACATGTCGCTCACCTCCATTCTTTCAGCTGAGGCCATTGAAAATGCTGTCAAGGACTGTCAAGGTAGCATTTCCACACACACACACACACACACACACTGGACTAAGCCCTGCCCTACCAATATTTGAAACTACTCATTATTCATTTAAATGCCAGCAAGCATATTATGCAGAGTACATGACTCATCAATCCACGACTTCAACATTATGATAACACCTTCACAGGACCAATAGCTTTATCTTTATCTAACTTAATTCACACTTAATTATGATAAAATGCACAATAATCCTGATCTATCCAATTGATAAATCGACCTACTCATAATCTGTATTGCGTTTAGATCTTCAAAACACTGACATAATCTTTTATAGGGCTGCATTGTTTTCAATATTGTACAGTATCCTCTCCACTAAAGTCATATCCATCTTTAACTGAATTTGAAAGGGTTTTCAATCATCTTGTCAGGCATGTGTCCACTGGACTTAAAAGATAAAAACAGGGGTGGAAAATCTCCCACCTGGACAGCAGCCACACACTGTTTTAATCTCCACATCAGCTCCCAACCTGCATGCTGAACCTCGTGGGTCTACTTTAAACCTTGTGATATATCTATGGTGGTGTTTGTTTCCAGCTCCGGAGTCATTCTGCTACAAGAAGTTCTTCCAGCTGTGTGGCCTGTCCTCAAAGACGCCCCAGGAAGTCAAAGACGTCTTCCAGATCCTTGATGAGGACAACAGCGGCTTCATCGAGGAGTCTGAGCTCAAGTGCGTGAAACAATGATAGTTAGGATGCATCATCTATATGGTTTAACAGTCCTCTCTGAGACATGATGAATCTTAACCTTTGATCCCTTTACTCGCATATGCACCATTATCCTAACTGATGCTGTCACTGTAAATGCAGTAATGCACTGGAAACAAGCTCCCTTCTTGCTACTTCAAGTAACATTTTCATATAAAATGATTTATAGTGAGATCTAGAGCTAAGTATACAATGTGTGTGTCTGACAGAAAGAGAGATTTGGTACATTAAATCACACAGTGGTATTATTGGGATGGATGGCACCATTAAGCCGTCTCCTAATAATCCACTAACGGGCAAAGTGTTGTTATTGCCTCTGTGTTATATAATTCACCCTGAGGGGTCGACTCGAGCCGTGCAATTTAGGAATTGGTGCGGTTAGGTGTTTTTAATAGTGTACAGTCGACTCAAATGCGTAGAGAAAATAATACTCTTAGTGTGTGTGTGTGTGTGTGTGTGTGTGTGTGTGTGTGTAGGTACTTCCTGCAGCGGTTCATCGCCGGGGCGCGGACCCTGACCGAGGCAGAAACTAAAAGCTTCATCTCAGCAGCCGATGATGACAGCGATGGCAGAATTGGAGTAGAGGGTCGGTATCTGATTTCTCAGATTGTTTTCTGTACAAACTCATAATGTAGGCAGAAATGATCTCATTGGTTGGACTCAATCTCAGTGGGTGGGATCAATTAACCACAATCTTTGTTTTTGAATATATTTTAGATATGCATTCTGGCCATTTTAACTTATTTGCCAGACCATCTAAATTTGAAGCGAGTGGTTTGCGTGGTTGGTGTTTTGTGGTTTTTTGGACCTGCTCACCTTGATGATTTCCTACCTTCTGCCTTTAAAAACCCAGTTTGTAGCTGTACTGCAGCACTCAGGTTCAAATGCGGGAAAAGCGTATGATTTCTGGGTAAAAGGAAGCACGTTTACTCAATTATAAAATGTTAAATTTTGTTGCAATTCAAGGTTTTCTCTTCAGGCACTGTTGTACTCTGTTGTTCTGGCCACTGAGGTTTAACTCAACCATTGAGATCACTTCTGCCGCTAGAAAAAAAAAACTTTTACACAGCCAGTCTTTTGTCATTTGCTCCTGATGCTAAAAAAGTTTTTGTATTGAATGGCATCACTGTGCACTGCCTCGGGCTTCTTTACTTTACAGTGAACAAAGGACTGACTACAAGAATAACAGGCATAATTTGACAAGTTATTTGCATTAGCTTTGCTCTTCGTGTTCAGTGTAATTTACATTTGCATCTGTGAGGGAAGGTTTTGCTATGATGTGCGTGAGCTGATTTAATCTTCAATATCAGATGCATTAGACAAGCAACACAGTTGATAGAAGCAACACGAAAGAGTAACTTATGCATATGCATTAGGGCTGTGTATTGGTAAGAATCTGGCAATACGATAGGTATCATAATATAAGGATAACGACTCAATATATTGCGATATGTTGCGATACTGTAAGCAAGGCAATATATTGGGATTTTTTTTTAAATCTGATTTTAGGAACACTGTCATAGTATCAAGAAATACACCATTTTTAGAACAGGCAAAAACAACAAATGTATACTGCATGCAAAGAAATACATGTTCTTTGCCACAAACTGCATGTGATTATCATAAAGTGGGCATGTCTGTAAAGGGGAGACTCGTGGGTACCCATAGAACCCATTTTCATTTACATATCTTGAGGTCAGAGGTCAAGGGACCCCTTTGAAAATGGCCATGCCAGTTTTAGCGTTAATTTGGAGTGTTATTTAGCCTCATTCCCAACAAGCTAGTATGACATGGTTGGTACCAATGGATTCCTTAGGTTTTTTTAGTTTCATATGATGCCAGTAGCTTCATAAGCCTTAAAACTGAGCAACCACCAAAAGATCGAATAGTGGACGTCGGGCAGTTGGATTTTTAAAAGGTGAATTAAAAATCGATACAGTGTTTTGGAGAATCTATACAGTATCGCACACCATAATATCGCTATAATCATGTGTATCAATATTTTCTTACACCCTTAACTTATGCATTTTTACTGTAGAGGTTTGGTTGAATCCATCTCTTGAGCTCAGAGTTAAAGTCATAAAAAAAATGTTCAATGTTTATTTGCTGCATAAAGGATAAATGATTTGGACAATCCAAAACAATGTTGACCATCACATTTAGTGATTATTTTTGTAGATGATTTAAACATGCTTTTTTTTCTTCTAGAATTCCAGACTATGGTCCTGCATTGAGTTTTGCAGATGATAAGAGCTCAAGTCTTCAGGTCTTCAGTCCTCCGCCCCCATCTCTGGAGTCTTCTGATCCCAGCTTCCATCCCCAGTGATTTCTAATGTTTTCTACTAAATTCTGTGTGCGCTAATTGTTTTTGAATGACCTTTTGTCCATTTAAAGACAACAGACTTTTGATGTCATGTCTTTCCACCGTGTTGGTCCATGTTTTCTTTTCTGTGCGCACCCCCACCTCTGTCAATGAATGAGATGAATAAACATGTGGAAACACAGATCACCTCTTTGTGCTTATCCCTTCTTAGAATAATAAGATGGGTAAACAAATCCTCATATTGTATTGTATGCATATGTGCAGCAATAATGCATGAATGTACACAAATACTCCTCAAGAGCATAAAGCACATGGATGAGAGCGGGGAATAAAAGCATTATAGAATTATTGAACAGTGTTGCATGTCTGAATATGACACAGCCAAGGAAACGTTTCATTGTAAAAGGCTGTATATACAGTATATAGAATCAATTTGGATTTTATTCCCACTTGGAATTAATCATGCAATATTTGATTTTTAAATGAAAACAAATTTTATAATTATGGTGTATATTATATTTTAATATTAAGTTCCACAAATACAAACACAAAATCAAGAGACAAACATGGGTGCAGACTAATGTTGGTGACAGTGTAGCTCATGATTATACATAGTGTGTTATTCATAGATGATCTACTAAAATGTTTACGATTGAACGATTTCAATTTAGTAGTCAGGTATTTTAAGATTTATATTTATTCACAAAGAAAACATACGAAACATAAAGGGGATTGATGAGAAAGTTAATGTGCGGTATAATTTAAACAAAGGACTGAAAGTGGAGATTAAAGTAACAAATGACCCCTTCCAGAAGTATATAGTATTATTAGTATACATGATTTGTTAACAAATCCAACCAAACAGCACAGAGTGCCATCATTATCCCCTGTGTGAAATAAAGAGTTACAATAATCAAATGCAAGGACAAACAAGACAAGGCCCAGGAGAAATTGCTATTGAGACTAAATGAATGTTTAGCTTGATTAAGATGAAGTATGGAGGAAATTTGTTGAAATTCCTTTCTTAAAGCTGCAGTGGGTAGAAATGGAGCAAATATGATTAAAAAAAAGTTATTTTTATAAAACAGTCACTCTATCCTGACAGCAGTGCATGAGACAGGTAATCTAAAAAAAAAAAGTCATGTGCCTCTGTGTCCTCCGGTGTCCTCCGGTGCTCCTAATGGCATCTGCAGGATTTCACAGACCAGAGGAAAACAACCAATCAGAGCCGAGCTGGAGTCTGCCATCTCTGTGATTGGCCAAAGTCTCCCGTCACAGGGTAGCTTTTATAAAGCCTGAAAACAGAGCCATGAGGAGGTGCAGAAGTCTAGTTTTCTCTCAGAGCACTTGAATTACAATATGCTGAAAGGTTATTATGGAATTTTTTGCCCAATGATGCTAAAAACTTTCTGCCTACTGCAGGTTTAAACCTCTTTGCAAACAGGAGTATCTTAAAAAAAACCTGACCCAATACTAAGTAAACCAAATATTATTGTAGGAACCCACATCACTGCACATTCAAAAGTACATTTAAATAACCCAGAAGTTCAACTCCCCAAGTGCTCCACCGACAGACTCAGGAAATCCTTTGTCCCCTGAACATCAAACTGTACAACACCTCTCTAGGGAGGGACGGTCTGCAGGACAGATAATAATGCACACAGGGCACTTTCATAGACTAAGCTACTGGAGTTACCCTGCACTATACTCATTTTTAACAGTCTCTTCTGCACTATATTCACTTTTTTAATAGTCGTGTATCACAGCTGTTACCCTGCACTATATTCAGTTTTAACAGTTTTTCTTCTTCATCTCCTTGTATTTTTATATCTGGTATATTTTTTTGTACTTTGTACTTTGCACTACTAACTTATTACTGCCTTTTTACTAACATGTTTTGCACTATGGAACTGTGATGCTGGAAACTTTAATTTCCCTCGGGATCAATAAAGTTACTATCTATCTATCTATCTATCTATCTATTTATGTATCTATCTATCTATCTATCAAAAACGTTCTGCCTACTGCAGGTTTAAACCTCTTTGCAAACAGGAGTATCTTAAAAAAACTGACCCAATACTAAGTACAGCTTAAACCAAATATTATTGTAGGAACCCACATCACTGCACATTCAAAAGTACATTTAATAACCCAGAAGTTATTCTACAACTCATGCTCCACTGTATCAACTAGGAACTTTTTATTTGGCTTGAAATCGACTCTACCCGAGCAGTTGAACGTGTGACACGGCGCGCTGTCAAAAGCAGGAAGTGAAGAATGTAAAGTATAATGCTTCATCTCCTCTCATTGATCTCATTTACTCATTGTTTATGTTTATTTACGCAGTCTCTGACCACGAGTAGCTGACCGTGTAGTGTTTATGCTCTTTAAGGTGAGTGTTACCGTCGTGTTGTTCTGTTACCGTCCCGGTTCACCGAGAAATCCTCCGGTTGGATCTCTGCTAGCAGACACAGCTAACTAACTAGCTGCTCCAACTGACCTAACAACGAATGGCTTAACCAGAGCAGTTAACTTACGTTGCTAAGTTTATAGTAAAATACGTGTACACAATGACAGTCACAACATGTAATACACGTAGCAAACAACCGTGAGTTACATCCTAGATGCAGAAGAGAAATGTATCCAATGATAGTGATTAAAATACTGAACATTACTGAAGGAAAAACACTGAACTTGTTCCTGAATTTATGTAACATCTGCTAGCTAGCTTAACGTTACCGGCAAGTTTTTTTTTAATTTTTTTTTTTATTATTTCAAAATGGCAGTATACATAGTAACAGCATAGACCATTAAAACTCATTTACATACAGAAGAAGCATAGCGAAAATATAAACAAAGAGCTGTGTTTACCATTGGCAGAGCATTTTGGCAAATTTTTCTTAGGCGCTACCCACATAATCAGCTGCGCTGCTCATCCCACAAATGCATGATCCTTACAAGTTGGACATTATTGTGAAGGTAAATAAACAGGCTTTCCAACGATGTAAAATACAATGCCAATTAGCATTGTAACAAGAGAGAAATAATCGACCAAACACAAGTTTCCGAACTTTTTTTTCCCAGTTTATATTGTGATATGAAAAAGTACAGGAATACTCACTCTAAATTTTGTAGTCTACATTTTAAAGTTATAACATCAATCTGGTGCACTTTGAGAGCAAAATTAAAAAGCTAGATTTATGAAGAACTTTGCTCTTGTTGGTAGCTGGTTGTTAGTTTAGGAAGTGCTTGATTTGATATGCAGCAGATTTTTCTATGAGCAGAGCACTCACTTTAAATGTCAATATTGTAGGCGATCATGTTCATTTAATTGTGGGAAGCCAATCAATACAGTGTTTTTGAGAATCAATACAGTATCACAAAACATAATATTGCGATACTCAAGTGTATTGATATTTTCTTACACCACTACTCACTTGTCCCTTTAATACACTGTAATACACTGTTAAAAGTAAATATTTTTTTTACCACCACTGTCTGGATTAGGGATGCACCGATCTGACAACACCAATTCCAGTACCTCAAATCAGTGTATCTGCCCGTACTAAGTACAGATCTGAGACCAGTGTTCTCTTTTATTGTAATTTAACATCCATATAGTTCGCTGCATAATAATATTTTCTTTTGTCACGTCGTTGACGATACTCGATCCACCTAATGTCAGTATTGGAGAACATACTGATCTTACATGTCAGATAAGTGCATCCCTACTACTATAAATGCCTTCTGTACTTCCAACTTTGACCTGATGCACATCAACTGTACTCAGTGTGTGTGGTCCTTCCATTTAGTAGTTAATGATTTTTATCTCTAGACTTGCCATGTTACAGAATGTGATGTCTTCATTCTGCAGGCACACGGCATGCTAACCAAACTGTCTTTGGAGCAAAGGAAATCCAGACACAAGTTACACTAATGCTGATGATTAGGTAAAGCACGCATGATTGTGATGATGCAAGGCCGATGTTGATATGTAGAAGTCTTTTATCTGTTTCTGTTAACTTTCTCTTTGTGTTTGTTACAGTCCCAGAATGGCCTCAGGAATGCAAGAGAAACAGTTCACGCCATCTCTGCTCAATTTTTTCATTTACAACCCCACGTTTGGACCACGGGAAGGAGAGGTGAGGTCAATTCCCAGATGAAGAATTGCTAAGCACATGTTTTACAACTGAACCAGTTTACTTTGGTAATTAGAAAAACATTTTTATAGTGGGATTCAAGGTGTTTTTTTATTTTCAGGAAGAAAAGAAGATCTTGTTTTACCACCCAAGTGACGTGGAGAAGAACGAGAAGATCAGAAATGTGGGCCTTTGTGAGGCCATTGTACAGTTCACCAGGTAAAGAGTTCAGTGCTCTACTTGAAACAGAAGCAGATTATAACTACAGCAGCATTTTCCCATCATTTTACTGACTGGGTGGGTTTTGGTGTGTTTATTTAGCCTTCTGGCATCTTCTAAGACTGGGCTTGAATTTCAAAAGCGTCTAACCAGACACTTTAATTCAAATTTCATGGCTTAGTTTAACAAGCTGTGTTAAAGAAAACCAAAAGAAAAGGGCCATTTCTTTGAACCTGAAGTATTACAGAATAGGGAAATGTTGCAATAAGTGGCCAGATACACACTGATACATATCTAATATATGTAAAAGGGGCTGATCATCCTGTTTGGGTGTGTCTCCTTTATTTTCCCTGTCATGTCTTCTATCTTCCAGAACGTTTTGTCCAACAAAACCAGCTAAATCCCTGCACACACAGAAGAACCGGCAGTTTTTCTTCGAGCCCGAAGACAATTTCTGGATAGTCATGGTACCTTAAATGCTTACGTGTACATTACTTGTTCAGTATTTACTCTCTTTGCCTAAGACTCAGTTGACCTTCTTTGGAACACAATTTAGCTAATCCGTTTTTATCTGCTGTTTTTATTTCAAATGCATTCCTCAGGTGGTTCGAAACCCAATGATCGAGAAACCAAACAAAGACGGTAAACCTCCCACAGTAGAATACCAGGAAGAGGAAATACTTGTGAGTACTGAGAGATCAACATCTGTATTTCTTTCACTGAATGTTGTCAGTTTAAAGTTGTACTCACCATGCCCTCTTAACTCTGTAGGACACTGTTTATGGTGCAGTAGTAAGACAATGCTACAGTATGTACAAGGTGAGTTCCAGTATGTTTTAGAATCTGCCATGCATTTTCAGCCTTTCATAATGCAAAAAGAATAATGTTCTAACAGTGATTATTTTCCTTGCGATTTAGCTCTTCAACGGTACGTTTGGCAGAGCAATGGAAGCCGGCGGAGTGGAGCTGCTCATTCAGAAGCTTGAAAAGTTCTTCTACAGGGTAAGAAGCTCATCCATCCATAAAATTCTTATTTCTAAGTGGATGTATGGAAGCCTTAAACGGACATGATTCAAAAACATTTTTTAAATGCCGTTTTCTCGTGATAACGTGTCAATTATCTTGTAATATTGAGATAACAAAGCTCGTTTTCTCGAGTTAACGACATAATTAACTTGTGATCTCGAGATAATGGTATTAAAAAAATGTTTGAATCATGTCCGTTTAAAGGAACAGTGTGTAACAATTAGGGGGATCTATTGGCAGAAATGAAATATAATATTAATAAGTATGTTTTCTTTAGTGTATAATCACCTGAAAATAAAAGTCGGCGTGTTTTCGATACCTTAGAATGAGCCGTTTATATCTACATAGGGAGCGGGTCCTCTCTCCGCCACGTTGCACCGCCATGTTTCTACAGAACGGCTTGAGTCGATAACGTTACTCGCTCCCGTCGCCACCGCTCTCTCTCTCTTGCTTCACCACTCACTTCCCTTGTACACACACACTCTAAGCACTCTACTCTTACAACAGCTGGCTCTAGAGAGGGCCATTTGTGTTTTTGCGTAGGTTACCATAGCTCTCTTACACGCTTGTCATACGGGAGAAGTTGTAATCTGCAACCTCACCGCTAGATACCGCCAGATCCTGTTCCTTTAAGGCTTCCGTAGATATGTTTTTTTTGTCCGAGTTCATATCATTCATTTGTCTTTACATGCCTGGCATATATTGACCTTGCTTTGACAGCATGATTCATTTAAATGTATGTGCACATAGTTAATAAACTTTATAAGTAAAGCACCTTTCATACAAGAAATGCACAACAACATGCTTCACAATAAGGGAAAATAGACATAGAATGAACATAAAAACAGGGAAAATAAAACACACTTGCTAGAATACGATAAAAATAAGATGAAATAGACATCAAAAAACGCTGCTTATCTTTTCTACATCAGCGGTGGAGAATTTCATTTTTAAGATGAAGACTCAAAGACTATTTTGCCTCGAGTGCACTCTCTACCAAGTTGTTTATACAGTAAATAGTCAGTTGAGCCGCAGATGATATAAGGACATTGTTTCTTTTTAAATACTCAAGCTGTTGAAAAGCTGTTTGCAGTCATGCCTCATTTCTTGATAACTGTCTTGTCTACATTAGCTGCCTTCGCCTCACGCTACAGTCACCCTGCTGGAGCGACGCAGCTC
This sequence comes from Hozukius guyotensis, assembly GCA_916700995.1. NCBI lineage: Eukaryota > Metazoa > Chordata > Actinopteri > Perciformes > Sebastidae > Hozukius > Hozukius guyotensis. The sequence goes on from CAKALU010061243.1 coordinate 75,625, forward strand.
CAAGCATTAACGCTTAATATGTAAAAGTATAAAACATTCATTTGTAATTAGGGAATACCCTTCTTAAGTTAACACAGGCTTCCCTCTCCACCATGTAACCCAAAGACAGAGAGAAAGAGAGAGACTGTGGTGTGCATATCAGAGGTTGAATGTCAGAATGATGCAAGCGTCTCTGCGGAGCGTCGGTCAGAGAGTTTCTTATTCCTCTGTCTTTATTGCACTGTAAGCAAGCACTTTATAGGCGGGTAAACTAACCCCCCCTTTCTTCTTTCCTTCTCCTGTGTCTCCTGTCATTTTTGTTTGTGCGTCTGCGTTGTGTTTTCCAGTATCTGCAGACTCTCCACTTGCAGTCCTGCGATTTGCTGGATGTATTCGGAGGCATCAGCTTCTTCCCACTGGACAAGATGACCTACCTGAAGATCCAGTCCTTCGTCAACAGGGTGGAGGAGAGCCTCAGTCTGATCAAATACACAGCCTTCCTGTACAACGACCAGCTTATCTGGTACAGACACTGTTTGGGTTTCTATATGTGTTAGTGTAGGCCACAACCTTATACAAACCTACACATATTTGCAACCAAAAATCACAGCATTGACATCTACAAACACATCATGGCATGCTGGGTAAACAGAGGTGGCTTTTTAAACGCCACCTGTAATCCTCTTTGCGGTTAATGTGCTCCCCGACACGTCACTTGTCCTTTTAATTGAGCTGACAGCCACCTGGCTCGGCGTGTAAGCACGGGGGATTACATGATCCCTAATGAAATGACTCAGTGTGATCTTTCATTGTGAACTGTCACTAGACAGACAGAGAAGAGACGTTTAATTATTGTCCAAATTAAGCGGTCTTGCTCTGGAGTATTCATTGAAGAGTAATTACAGCCAGGGGACACTTTGTTTCAACATCTTACCCATGATGCATAAAACTGAAATATACTGCCACACATTTTGGTTTTGCATTTTGGCAGAGTGTGTTTTAAAGGTGTAATTTTTGTGGTCGTTGGGTCTGCAGGAGCGGACTGGAACAAGATGACATGAGGATCCTGTACAAGTACCTGACGACCTCGCTGTTCCCCAGACACTCTGAACCAGAGGTGAGGAGGTGGAGGGGGCAGCCGGTGACAGATAATACTATGCTTCTCCTTGATGATATGCAGTATAAGAGTTTAATGTGATCAAAATGGTTTTAATATTAATGATCCAGACAGAGCGTACAAGGACCTGAATATGAGCTGTGAATATTACTTTCAAAGCTACATGACGCATTTTCCCTCTAACCTTTCTTCCTTCTTTTCTCCCTTTAGTTGGCTGGCAGGGACTCTCCTCTGAGGCCGGAGGTCGCAGGGAATCTGTTGCACTATGGGAGGTAAGTCCCCTGGTCCCATTGTATGTCCCAATACATAGTATGACAAATGCAGTATGCCAAAAATACCAGCATGTCCTACTACATCCGGTAGCATTTTGCAGTATGCAAACCAGCATGCTTTTCTGGCTATTCTGACCCACAATCCTCTGCACATCGGATATATGAGCAAGAAGGTCAAAGTTCAAGGTGCAACGATTTAGTATGTCCCAATTATATGCATAATGCATGCAGCAGTACGTACTAAAAATAATAAAAAAGTATGCGATTTGTAACGTAGCCCATGTATCTGTATCTGTGTACCCACTTCCTCTGCAGAGGGTAGCATAAAAACAAGAGTTGGATTTTGTTTAAAGGATTAGTGTGTAGGATTTAGCGACATCTAGTGGTGTGGTTGCAGATTGCAACCAACTGAATACCCCTCCGCTCACCCCTCCCTTTCCAAGCGTATCAGAGAACTACGGTGGCCTTCAGGTATCGTAAAAAAGTTAAAAGCCTTCGCATGAGCCAGTATTTAGTTTGTGGCGGACTCCGTGAAGAGGTCCTTATGTAGATGTGAACGGCTCATTCTAAGCTAAATAAAAAAACATCTTACTTTCAGGCGATTATACACTAATGAAATCATAGTTATGAATATTATATTCCATTTCTGCTAATAGATACCCCTTAATCCTACACACTAGTCCTTTAAATGTCTGTTGATCATCAGTCAGTGGAATAATGTTAATTTCTGCGTCAAAAAAGCATAATCTGGATTTGCACATGAGTGTTTACATACGCATGTGTGTCTCTGTGCCAACATCATGTGGTTTTTTGACCCACTGACGGTAATGAGGTTTGCTCGCAGTCAACAAAATTATTTAAGGAGGTAACTCCCTCGGCTAACACTTTGTTGTTAAGCTAGAGAGCAGGAGTTAAAGTATCGTTTCAGGGTTTAAATCCACTTTCTCATCAATTTAAGTGTACATATTTAATCTACTGCTGTAGTTTCTGAAGATGAAGTGGAGCAGCTGCAGTAGTCCAAGGCTGACTCCTGGTGACCTATCATTGGACAGGAAATGCAGCTTTTACAGCTCCAACTGGATGACAACCATAGAATATAAAGAATATTAAGCAAGAAAAAATAGTTACAACTAGTAACTCCTAGAAAAGTCAAATATAAAAGATCCATGCAGGCAGAGCTGCACAGGAGAGGCACATGTAGCACATAGAGCTTCCAATGTAAATGGTTCCACTTAATATGAAGTGGCATCCTTGGAATCCAGTGCAAGAAGAGCACAACAGTGAACTCCTTGTTCTGTTTGTGGTCTTATATTTTGGATCAGTCATGACGGAGTGAGGGGTCAGCGACCTCTGATCCACTTTTAGAACAGAGAAAATCAATCTCTTTCATGTTTAATTTGCTAATTCCTTGATTAGGTCTGGTTTAGTCCATCTAACACTTTGATCCAAGATATCTTGACAGCTACAGGCCCTGTTGCTGTGAAATAAATAATAATAATAATATTCATGGTACCCAGATGATGACTCATACCCAGCTTGGCAATTTTGAAGTGCATTTTTATAGGGGTGTAATTCAATGATCAACGATCCAATATATTGATGCAAAGTGAAAACATTGAAACATATCATCTTTAAGATACGCCTTTATTTTGAAATTCCCATGGTACGCGTCTGTCACCTTTTCCGTTCAAGCGCACCTCCTTCCTCCAGAGCCCTGTAATAATTGTCAAATCGTATTTTAGTTGCTCTCTGTGAGTTGATATAAAACTGATGTGTTAAATGGGCATATGATATCATCTCATATCGATCGCAGGCCCCTGAATTGAATCAAATTGAATCATGTTAGACTTTGTGTTATCAGCAAATATCATATCGTTGTCCATAGAATCGATATAATTGTATTGTGATGAAACTTTTGATTTACACCCATACTTTTTTTACGCAAAAATGTAAAAGAAATCACCCGTTCCAACTTCTGTTTTGGTTCCAAATTAGAGTATTTTATGATTTATTACTCTCAATTATGATATATTGAATATCTTTGGGTTTTGGATTGTTGGTTAAATTAAACAAGGCATTTGAACACAGCACCTTGGGTTCAGGGAAACTTTGATTTTCCATTTTATTCATTTTCTAGGGGTGGGAATCACCAGAGGCCCCACGATACGATATTATCACGATACTTAAGTCACGATACGATCTCATTGTGATTTAAAATATTTTGCGATAAGATATATTGTGATTTATTACCTTTTTTCAACTGCAAATTATTCAACATGTTTTATCTAATAAGATACAGTTTTCACTCTGTTCATCTCAGAGCTTTCATTCACATAACTTGAGGTCAGAGGTCAAGGGGCCCCTTTGAAAAAGGCCATGCCAGGTTTATCTCACTCACCAAAATTTAGCGTTACTTTGGAGCATTTGTTAGCGTTCTTCCCTGATACCGGTATCTTCACTCTAGCTTTAAGACTGAGCCGCCTGAAAGACAGAATAGCGGCCGGGCCTGCCGTCAGGCCGTTGGATTGTTAAGAGGTTAATAGTTTATATAATAAAAGATCGATACTTGACATCTGTGTATCAATACAATATTGCCACGCAAAATACTGCAATACTATGTACCGATTTTTTTCCCCCACCCCTACTATTTTCTAACATTTTATCGATAAAACTATTAATTGAGAAAACAATCAGCAGATTAATTTATAATGAAAATAATTGTTAGTTGCCACCCCAGATTAATTTGATTTTGACAACTCTTGCTTTTCCCTTAGTGGTCATAAACCAAAGTATTGGGCAAACTAAAATGTTGACCTGCTGCTGGCGCTAGAGGAAAAGTCACGGGATCACAAGTCAGCTTCATCCTCCAGGAACCATTAATATCTGTACAAAATGTCATGCCAATCCATCCAGTAGTTGTGAGTACTTTAACCACCCCACAGAAGTTGGGGACACCCCATGAGCTTTCCTCTTGTGCAACCATCAGGTTTTATCTTATAAAACATTGAATTAACTTTTTGGTAATTTGCTGAGTGCATCTATCCTCAAAAGAGGATAACCTCTTGATTTTAATCACCCGATGGCCTCTCCTCCAACACCACCACCGGACCAACTTAAATCCTAGTGAGCTGTTTTGTAATGAGTCTCTTTGACTTTCACACCCATTCTTGTAATATTTACCCAGCCTCTCCGCTCTCCTTTGTCCTCTCCAGGTTTTTGACAGGACCTACCAATCTTAAAGATCCAGAGGCCAAATTCCGATTTCCTAAAATATTCGTCAGCACAGAGGACGGCTATGAGGAACTGCACTTGATTGTTTATAAGGTGAGGTAGAGTCAATCTGATCTGCTATTCCGTGACCGTCTACAGACTACAGGAGTTTTTTTAATGTATTAAAATCGGAGGGGGAAGGTGTTGTTCATTTTTTAGAATGATTTTCATAATCTGTGACTTATACTCCACTGCTCTATCAAACGATATGGATTTTTGGGATTAGACAGCTGAATTTTAAAATGATGAAGTACGCCCCCCGATGCTCCTCATCATCACATTAATGTCATTTCTAACCTGTTTGACCTTGAGTCTGCATTTAACCTGCGCTGATCTGCTCTTTTCAAGGCGATGAGCGCTGCAGCTTGTTTCATGATCAGTGGTAAGTGTGCACCTACTGTACTAACAGTTAACTTTCACTTCCCTTTTCCTGGTTAATTTCTTCAAATCATTTTCTAGCATTTGGGCCATTTTAGTGCTCCATTTAAAGCTAAAATATGACTTTTTCTTCAGCTCATGTGCCACAATGTCCCCTCTCTCCTCCGTCTCTTTCCAGCCTCTGTGGAGCTGACGAGGGACTTCTGTGAACAGCTGGACGGCTTGGTGGGCCCTCAGCTCACTTTGCTGGCATCTGACATATGTGAACAGTTCACAGTTAACCGCAGGATATCGGGGTCAGTTGACAATCCACCATTCAAATTAACAACTCACCACACTGTCAAGATGTCTTGTTGTTGTTTTTGTCTTACTGGCCAGATTGTGCCCAAATGTGTATGTTTTGAAGGTACTGTCTGGGAGATCTGATATCTGGCAGAAATTGAATATAATATTCATAACTGTGTGTTCATTAGTTTAGCATGAGCCCTTCATACATACAACGGGTCTTCTCCACGGAGTGTTGCTCTGTCATGTTTCTACAGCAGCCCACAACGGACAAACCAAACACTGGCTCTAGGGAGAGCCTTTTGCTTTTTCATGTTACCTGAAGGCCATCGTAGTTTTCCGACACGCTTGTGAAACTGCGGTAACGTGAGCTGCAGAGCGCAAAACCGTGGTACCGCCAGCCGCTGTCTGACTTCTGTAGCTCCTAAAGTAGTGTTATTATGGTAAGGATGGCCTCTGAGCAAGGCGGACGGCGTTGGCACAGTCTTGGAAAGGGAGGAGTGAGCGGAGGGGTACTCAGTTGGTTGCAATCTGCAACCACACCACTAGATGTCGCCAATTCCTACACACTGTTCCTTTAATGTCATTATCAATTTTTCCTCCATCAATCGTTTGATTTAGAAAATGTCAAAAAATTGTGAAAAATGGCCATCAAATGTTCACTTTTGAGTAGATGGAAACACTATGTGTTTGATTTTTAAATTACTTGAAAGATATATCCGTTATCAACTAAATTGATTAGTTAATTGACAGAAAGATAATCATCTATTTTTTTTTATCAATAATCGTTTAAGATGTTTTTCAAGTAAAAATGGCAAACATTTCCGAGTTCCAACCTTTCAGCTGGAATTGCTACTTATTTGATAGTAAACTGGATATTTCTAGTTTTTTGAGTGTTGTTCGGGAATTGTGATTTTTTTTTTTTCCTCTATTTTCTGCGATTTTGAAGACTAATTGGTTAATCAGTCATTCATTTTAGCACTACATCACACACAGGCAAAATCTATTTCCATAATGTAGCATAAGGGGCAGGAGGCTTCAGGGAAATTCATTACTTCTTTTAAACTATCAGTGTTATCTTGTCAGATGAAAACCTTCATTGCCTTAATCAAAAGTTTAGTGCTGCAATTTTCATTACGGTCGCCATGTTGTTTGTCATCAGTTTACAGTCAAGCCTTTGTATTAACTCTGGCAGCGATAGAGGAGACTCTAATACCACTGGATATGGTCAGGGCACTACTTAGGGGTAACTCAAGCAGCGGAGCTTTAAAGACTGGCATCCTGGCCCGCTCTCCTTTAACCCCAGCAGTTAGCTTCAGATACGTCCCCACCTGTAATCCAAGACCCGGGCAATTTGATGGGCTCCTTTTTTAATCACCCTAGTGAAAAATCCACTGAATAAATAATGCCGTCCTAAATTCCTCAGCTGGCATTCAGGTCTGTGTCCTGATTTGGCCCGGTGGAACTGTAAATAATTAGAGGCAGCATAGATAAAAATCTGTTGTATGGCCTGTTTCAATACATACACACACTCTTCCAAAGATTCAATTACAGTACTATTGTCAAGCTGTGATAATAACTGTATCCTCACCTCACCGTAACGTGGGTGGACAATGGAGTAGGCTTAATTAAAATGCACAACTTGCCTTTTGTCGGATGTTATCATCATCCAAAGTGATTTGGCTTACTGTATCATTTATTAATAATGTGTGTTTACAGAATGGTTTGCCCCAGAGAGACCCACCAGGTGAAACCATTTTAAAGGATTGTGTAGGCCCAAAAGTGACCGGAGGTGCTTCTTTTTGCTTTGAGTTTAATAATTTTTCAATCTGTTCTTTAATTTTGTGTCCATTCAGGCCAGAGAAGGAGCCTCAATTTAAGTTCATCTACTTCAACCACATGAACCTGGCAGAGAAGAGCACCATCCACATGAGGAAGACTGCCAGTGTTTGCCTCACCTCGGTCCACCCTGACCTCATGAAGATCCTGGGAGACATCAACTGTGACTTCGCCAGGTACAAGAACTGTAGCTGTATTTATATTTATCTTTACCGCATGCCTCTAGACATTTGTTTTTATTGTGAATGACCACAAATCATCCTGGCGGCATTGTTGGTCATCCAAGTAGAAACCAAAGAGTAGAATTAAAACTCTCTACAGCTCTAAACGGCAGCTGTGCCGTGTTTTCAGATTTCACAAACCCAGGAGAGAAAATGTGTAAAACTACAAACTCTCAATCTTTCCCCCTGGATATCAGCACAGCTGTGTCATTTTCATACATAAACGTGATGCTCCCGGTAACTTTGTAAACTCGCTCCCTTTTGAGGCAGTCATGAGACTGCAGTCATGTGAGAGTCCCATTTTCAGTCTGGGGGACATACAGTACAGTGGCATCGACATTCATAGCATTTATCCCGGTATCAATATCACTTCCTCTTTTAGTGCAGATGTTGTGTAGATGCTGCTTGTCAGCACACTTGAATCAAACTCATACTATTTGTGTAATTAAAGGTGCTCTATATGATCTCCAGAGCATTAATAAAGCAGCAAACAACTATTTGCTATATAAAGGTATAGAGGAGTAATGTCTACCTGAGCAGAGAATGAAGTCACTCTCCCTCTGTGTGTGTTGTAATCAGAGCTTCTCCGTGCTTCGTAGACATAGCCGCACTGCACTGCTCTCATACGGCAATTACAGCTGATAACAGCGTTCCAACCGACAGTGTTGTCGTGGAAGTGTAGCACCCACCCTCCGGTTCCCCCTTAGGTTAACACTGTTAGCTTTGTCAGCAGTGTTGTTTTCACTGTTAGTGCTGTTAGCACCGTTAGCTGGCTCAGCCGTCGCTATGTTGAGAGCCGTGCGGAGACTATAGAAATGTTCCCAATCTTGCATTTAGCACCTTTAAATATTGAAATGTAGGTCATTTTGTGTTTTTTATTATGAAATTTAATGTTTAAATAATTGAACTAAGAATGTTGAGCTAACGTATGTCATTTCTGACACAAACCATAAATAGTATTTGATTATATGACTTTTCTAATTGAATTTTATGGCCTGTGTAGGTGAGTACGTAATCTTAGAAGAACAGTTGCCCTCAAATACAAAGAACCGGCTGTAAATGTGTTATTTGATGGTTCTTTCTATCTCTCTCCCAGGGTCGATGAGGATGAAGAAATCATCGTAAAGGCCATGACAGACTACTGGGTAGTCGGCAAGAAGTCAGACCAGAGAGAACTGTATGTGATCCTGAATCAGAAGAACGCCAACCTGATCGAAGTAAACGGTACGTCTCCACCACCTGGCGATGAGTAAATCTGTGTCACTACCGCCACAATAGACAATCTGCCTTCATACTTAATCTCTGCTTCACCCTTTATGCCCTTTTGTCTTTTCTCCGCTACAGAGGAGGTTAAGAGGCTTTGTGCGACGCAGTTCAACAACATTTTCTTCTTGGACTGATGGAGCTGACAGACGGAGACTGTTTCGCCACACTAAAAACTGTCAGTGTTGCAGGGTATCATGACAGCATCAGCGTAATGCAATAATTGCATTGTAAAATAAAAAAGATTTAAAGCTTTCTCACCAAGTTTTTTTTTCTTATTTAACCTATAGAAATTGTAATTTTCTCTTGTAATTAAGTGTAAATCCAGATTTTTACTGTACATGTACTTTATTTTCTTTCATTTTCTTTGTACATACTTGAAGGGTTTTGTTGACTGTTAATTTGGATTTCTTTCAAAAATGTTTCTTCATGCATTCTTTTATGAACACATCATGACAATGTCTCAAATTAATTTAAATACTGACGTGCACAGAACAGTTTACTCCAGGTTCCTTTGATCATTGATAAAAAAGATGTCATCATGTCAAAAGTATTGTGGTTTGTAAACAACTGCACTAACTTTAAATAAATTAAGAAGTAATTTTATTGGTGTAAGTTGTTTTGTTTTTTTGAAGATGCACAACAAGTAAAAGCTTTGGACCGACTTCCAAATAGCAATAGTTAATCTGAAATCTATCTGACACATTTTCAGATCACAAGAATAAAGTTTTACAAACCTCTGGTAGTTTTTACAAGTGGGTATTTATTAAACAGTACTAGGACAGCATCTATTTACTTGTACAAAATGTTTATGGCTGCTTTTGTTGTGGGAATTATGCATGTTTTTGTGCTTTAAAGCAATCATTTCTGCATCTACTGTAAAAAAAAGGCAAACAGCCAAAAGAACTAATTTGAGGATTAACCTCAAATGTTTCGAACTGGTGGCTTTGGTATGGAGGACGGAACCTGCCAAAATCCAAAATAAATGAATCAATAAATAAATGTCATTAAATGTAACAAAAATAATATTAAAAATAAATGTAGCCATTAATTAATTGGTAAAATGTGACATAAATTGGTATTTGTTTTAATTTGCTTCTTTATTTAATTATCTTTCTATTAATTCCCTTGTTATTCACTTTTCTGTTTGATTTTCCCTTTTATTTTTGTATGTATTTATTTTTGCATTTATTTTTTATCCATTTATTTATTTTATTTTACATTTATTTTTAAATATATATATTTATTTTTGTATTTATACATTTATTTATGCACAATTTTCCCTTTTATTTCACCCCTTATTTATTTCCCCAAACTTATTTATTCCTGTATTCTTTTCTGTATACATTTCTTTACACATTTCTTTTTACATTTCTTTATGCATGTTATTTAAATGAGGGGGCTGACAATAAAATAATGAATAAATAATTAAAATGAAACAAAAGTAAATAAATAATGGAATTAATACAAAGAAATAAATAAAGAAGCAAATTGAAACAGAAATATATATTTATGGCACATTTTATCAATTAATAATGGCTACATTTATTTTTAATATTATGTTTCCTGCATTTAATGACATATTTATTTATTTATTGAGTCATTTATTTTTTATCTTGGCAGGTTTCATCCTCCATACCTTGGACCATGCCAGGGATCATAGATATTTGCTGTTTTGTGGGAGCCAAGCATTCTAAAAAACAGTACCAGTCTAATATTTCATGTGTTTTCATGATGATTATTAATCGATTCAATAACATTACGGATTAAAATTAAAGCTGCAAGCAGCGATGATGGGGCCCTCGCACCTGACCGCTCGTCAGGGGTACTGACGGTACACTGGTCCATGCAGCCTTACATTTCTGTGACCATCGGTCACTGCACACACAAGTTAGACATTATTTCCTTCGTGGATTGAGTGGCACAGGAAATGACAGATTGCGAATTTTTCACCACTTCCTGTGTCCACTATGTGGCGCTAGAGAACACGCGCTAAAAATGC
>CAKALU010061244.1:10406-50318 GCA_916700995.1 Hozukius guyotensis
GGTGTTTGGGGAATAACAATGGGCCGTCCCCTTCTCAACACCCAATAATGTACGACAAACGCTACTACCTCAACAACCAAATAAAGGACAAATGTATGGCTTGAGATTACCCAGCAGCTGGGATACGATGACGATGGTAATGTAGCTGATATGCACTTGCTTATGTTATTGGTCACGGAACGGGGCTAGCCACAACAGCTAGCATCACATTTGGGGTCCGATTAGTCTATGTATGGTGTAGTTAACGTTAGCCCCTTAGACATTCTCTGTCTGGATAGGTTTGTGTTTACGTGGAGTGGACACAACACTATTTGGAAGGAAACTTATTGTGAAAATGGAACACGGCAATGCGGATAATTCACACCAGACCGGTGTGCATAGTGCGGAAAATGTGCATACGAATTATCTGCATTCCCGCACTGCATTTTCGCACTGCACTGGTGAGAAACGGCTTTTAAACTGATTTTTTTAGGTTTTTTAAAATAAGTTTTGCTGCTGCCCTCGTCCACAGCAGTACATTGCTTTGCTCCCTCTCTGCTCCTCTAAACTGGGGGACTGTCATCTACTGTAGGTAATACAACCTCATACAACATCACTTCCAAAACACTCAAACTATCCCTTTTAAAGTCTAACTTGAGCTGTAAAAGTACCATGTGCTGCCTCTCCTAACTGGTATGTCAGCTTTCTGCTCCCATTGTCATCAAGACACACCTACATCAACAGGTTGGGAACCTGAAGCATCACATAGCGATGTTTGCCAAAACCTCATCCCAACGCATGATTTGCATAACTTCCCTTTGATCCCAGCAAGCTGTATCCTAATGTGACTGAACTGCCCGCTACAGGTCTCGTAGGAAGTGTGGAGTGTTGCATTGAGAACACTGGTTAGTTACTGTCGTGTTTTATTGTCTTGCAGAAGTACTTCAAGAGATCCAGAAGTCACTAGAAGGAGACCAGACGTAAGTATCCGCCATTGCTAATTCAATCAGAGAATTCTAAAAGCAAATGATGCCATCACTGTTTCTACTTAATCTTAAATATAAGGTCATGTTGCACTGACATTCGCTTATCAATATACTGGGAGTAACCCTCCGAGACCCACAATAGACCCGGTTTTGTCTTTTTTAGGGGGGTACAGGGGGTATTTAGGAGGAGATAGCAGGTCAACAGTAGATGTCACATAGAAGTGGTGTACATCATCTGAAAGCTGGTGAACCTGAAGATTAATTTGATTCATTTAATTAATTAACTAATTAATTAATTAAAATAAATTGTATAAGTGTGTAAGGGTTTAGAACATTATGATAGAAGTATATGATGGCCATTCCCATGCTCTATTATGTCTTATAATTTGTTGCAGCAATTTTTTTGGTTGATACCATTTGTTACACAGATTTGAAGCTAAATTTAACCATTTTTTTTACTCAAGAATGAATAAAAATGATCAATATTTCCTCCAAAATACCACATTAAGACACCAAGACCTTGAGGAACACCATAGAAAAAGCCATGACGTGATTTGGGATCAAGAACTGCATGTTTTGGCGATTAGATGGCGAGCACTTCTGTTGTGGAAACTTCTCAGAAACCCCCTTATGGTCAATCTAGCTAGGAAGGTCATCCATCCTCTGAATGCTCTAGGTCTGTAGTTTGTGGCTGTAAAGTTTCATGAGGCTGTGATTATCCTAGAGGTCACCACAGGTCATTTTATACAGTGAGGTCAAGTTAAAAAAAAAAAAAAGGGTTTCACTACAATGAAATGTCTACTATGGGGACTAACATCATCACACATGAATACAGTTGGGCTCATTGGATCCACAAGAGTCTCAGCTTTACAGTGATACCCAATTTATGCAATTCCAAGACTGTTTATGGACCCCCGTATGCAGAAATATTCAAACACATCATTTTAGAATAGGCGAAAATAACACATTTATATTGCATGCAAAAAAGTGTTCTTTTCTGTCTGTTTGGTTTGTCTGGGCCTTAAAGCTGGTAAAGTCATGTTGATGGAAGCTGTTGTGTGTTCGCCGCAGGTCATTCCTGGAGAATAATGTGAACAGTGCTGTAGCTTGACAGACATCTCTGGACAATTGAGGTGAGACTAATGCCGGGTACACACTACACGAGAAACAAGACCATTTTGGGCCCGATTCCCCCCCACCCCCCCAACTCGACTTTCGACAACAAAGCCCCGATTTGATGGTTCTAAAGATTATCTTTCCAGATATTCCCGTGGGGTGAGGTATGTTAAGAGTGTTTTTTACGTCCTCCCGATCGGCTCGGAAGTCCATCCTGGCCGCACCGATCTCACATCGTAAATATTAAACATGTTCAATATTTACGATCGGTTATCCTGTTGTGTGTGGGGAACCCCGAGGACAGCCGATGACACAGTCACGACGGAAAGAACGATAGCCGATTTAAGAACCAAGCTGACTGAAGAAGGAAGGACAACCGCGGCTATTGCATGAGCTAATGCTAAACACGAAGCATAAAGTAAGATGGAGCTCAGAAACGGAGGACCAACTTGTTGATTTGTGACAACACAAGTGTTTATTTAACGTGTCTCTGTGACTTCATCCATCCATCCTTTGTGAATTTTCAGTGCAAAGCAAAAACTAACATCGCTAATTCTTCCTGCTCGTCCTCCGCAATGTTTGTTTAAACTAAAGTCACGTTTGATCGACAGAGATTTCGCAAGATTTTCGAGGGAGTTTTGACTCGGGACTCTTGTTGTTCATGAATGAATCTGTTAGTGTGTGGTGTGCTGTTTTGGCCAAATCGTTGCTCTCCACACACTATAGGAACCAAACTGTTAAATTTAACAGAACATGTCGTTATGTGTGGCGTCTCTCACATTTTCCACATCTGTTGAGATTTGAAAAATCTTTTAGTGTGAGCCAGCCTTTAGGTAGAGGCACATTTTACCTTTTTAAAAACTGACCTGACTGTTTTGGATTGTGTCTCCTCAGAGTGAACTGACTTGTCGATGTGTATGAAGCGTACTGCAGTCCTGTAGCAGCACTCGCCTCCTGCTCGGCCGACACAACCACTACTGACCCCTGACCCCTGGCCTCAGTGACTGACCTCCCCCACTCTCAGCTCACAGACGCCCCCCGGTGGAGAGACACCACACGGCTCCCGGCAGTCGTGCAAGACTCACTGACAGTGCAGACGGAGGGCGGAGGAGGAGACGACACCACCACCTGTGCCTAAAGACCACACGGTCACAACCATTTAACCCAAAGCTACATGAAGCACATTCCTGACATGTGACCAATGCCAGAATTCATCACATCAAGATCAACGCCAGCATCGCAAATCTGCCACAAGATGCCACTCGTTGAAGCTGTTTGACTTAAGTAGCAACCATACCCACTTCACTCTGAAAGCCTTTTCTCACCGCCAGCCTTCTCATGTGCTCCGCCAGCGGAAGCGGATCGTCCAATCACCACGCTCTCTGCTGTGCAATCACTGGCCTTCATCTCCCCACATGGACACACAGCTGGAAGGAATGTGGGGGGATGATTTGCATAATGTTGATGAAAATATTTTAGAGCTTAAATTTGATATGATTTGTGCCTAATTTTTATTTTTTTTTTAATTTGAAGAAACCTCCGATTTATTCTATGGAAGCTCATTTCTGCCAGGAAAAGAAAAAAAAACAGATGATTAAGTTAGAAATGATAATAAATGAAAACAGTCATGGTGAATCAAAACTGTCAGTATTATGAGATACAATGTTAAATTTTAGTCCAAAATATTTAGATGGTAAGTCAAAAAAAATCTGGACTTTCTCACAATTTTGACTTAAATAATATAAGTAAGTAATATCTTAATTTTAAGTTAGTATTAACATTTTTACAAAACAGCCAAAGTCATAATTTAAATTTAGAATCTCAAAGTTTTGACTTAGCATCTTGTCATTTTGACGTAATACAATTTTTACGTATGTTATTATTTTAAAATATTTTTATTTTTATTTTTTAATTGGGTCAATTTTTTTCACTCAACTCATTTTTCTTCTCATAATTGTGACGCAAAACAAGTTACTATTTCATAATCTTACTTTGGTAGTAGGCACGGATGTTTATTTTTATTTATTTAAACTATGTGATAAGTCAATATTATGACATACTATGTTAAATTATAACTTATTGAGGACTTTTTATTATTCAAAATATTTAGTAAGTCAAAAAAAATCTGGACTTTCTCACAATTTAGACTTTGTTTAATAATACAAGTCAGTCATATCTTAATTTTAAGGTAGTATTCTAATCTTTAACCACCAAAGTCATTACTTGGATTTAGAATCCCATAGTTTTGACTTACTCTAAAGTCATAACTTTTACCTAGTATCCTGTAATTTTGACTCCAAATTTTTGTAAATCTTATTTTATTTAAATTGGATCAAGTTTTTTTGACCCAACCCATTTTTCATCTCATAATTTTGACGCACAAAAGTAACTATTTCATAATCTGACCTTGGTAAGTCAACACTTTGACTTAGCACGGATGTTTTTATTTTTGTGAATCCTGTCATCAATCATGTCATCATTGTTTTTTTTGGCATAAATGAGCTTCCATACAATTCAGATGTAATGGCAAAGACAATGTTTTCAGTGATGCCCCAGAATAAGAAGAAGAAGAAAAAAGATGCAGAACTTGTTTTATGTATGTTGAACCACACTGGTGTTAAATTGTTTTTATTTTTCAGTCATTTACTAAATTAGTCAGAGCATTACAAACTATACTGTACCGCTGTACACTGCTAACGCAGCCCTCTCCCCTCCCGTCCACTCTCTACTTTGTAACCGGCCATAGGTACTTCTCCACTACTGCGGAGCTCACAGTGCTGTACTTTTTTTGGGGGGAAACAGCTTTCTATGGGGTTTGGTTTTTAATTATTTTTATGTAAACCATTTTTTTATGCCAGCAAATGAATAATGTAATTTAGGAATGTAATTGTAAGCTATTGTAGTGAAATGTTTTTAATATATACAGTATGTATGTGACTCAGTCTGTACCTGTGGGCCTGTTGTAACTGGGGTTGGCTGCTATTTAGATCGTACAAGGAAATATTTTGGTACTGTGTCTCAGAATGCTGGGTATTTAGCATCAGCCTAGAATATATTTTTGTAGTGAACTGATTAAGAACCCTAATTTTTTTTTTATCTGTAACTTCACACTACAGTTTTCTTTTGGATAATTATTACATGTTTTTTTCCCAAGAATATATGTGTATGTTTTTATTTTCTCAGCACACTGACGTCTTTATTTAACACATCATTCATCTCCGCTGTACCGCAAAGAAATCCTCGACAGTGTCTGAATGCTGTTTCAGTCTCCGTATGCTCCACTGAAACCTGAAAACATTTAGATTCCCACCCCATCATTTTCAGTCTGATTATATTCCGTGCTCTTTTTTTCAATTCCTGCTTTCTTGTTAAAGCCCAGCTTATAATCTTGGTCTTTGTGAGCTGCAGCGGCCGGGCCATCTCTGGTGAAGTGGATAAAAAGAGGGATCGGTTGTCATACATGCACAGCCAAGAGTTTTGATCATCCATTATAGAATGAGGCGCTTTGTCCTCTAATTGCCTCGAGCCACGGTGGCTTCGCTGCAACCTGAGCTCTCTAAGGACCTGGCTGAGGTCGGGCCGGCTAACAGCCTGCCGCTCTGTTAAGAGGATGACCCTCATTGTCATTTGCAACCTGAAGACGTTAAATGAGCTAGAAAATGGTGCCAGGATACCTGGGACTTTGGTAATGAGCTTAATGTGTTGTTATGGAGTCGCCAGCTAGGCTCTACTTCACACACACAGATGAGTTTGAGATCAGTCTTCTCATCTCAATCTCTGACAGAGTGTGAAAAAGTGTTTCCCAAAAGGTTGAACCATTCATTTCGCATAAACTTAAGTCATTATATTTAATTAGGGCTGTCAATCGATTAAAATATTTAATCGCGATTAATCACATGATTGTCCGTAGTTAATCCTGACTAATCGCACAGATTTGTCAAGTATTTAATACTCTTATCAACATGGGAATGGGCAAATATGCTGCTTTTTTGCAAATGTATATATATATTTATTATTGGAAATCAATTAACAACACAAAACAATGACAAATAATCTCCAGAAACCCTCACAGGTACTGCATTTAGCATAAAAAATATGCTCAAATCATAACATGGCAAACTGCAGTCCAACAGGCAACAACAGCTGTCAGTGTGTCAGTGTGCTGACCTGACTATGACTTGTCCCAAACTGCATGTGATTATCATAAAGTGGGCATGTCTGTAAAGAGGAGGCTCGTGGGTACCCATAGAACCCATTTTCATTCACATATCTTGAGGTCAGAGGTCAAGGGACCCCTTTGAGAATGGCCATGCCAGTTTTTCCTCACCAAAATTTAGCGGAAGTTTGGAGCGTCATTAATACAACCCAGAGGTGGTCTAGGGGTAAGGGAAGCAACATAAAAACTGTGTTTATTGCAGTGGTTGAAAATAAAGGAAATAAAAGTCACAACTTGTGACAATTAAATAGACTTAAGACAAACTAAAATCTACCCTCCCAGATCCCCACAAAGAAAACCACAAAACTAGGGCCTCTTACAAGTTAACATCTACCAGAAACTAAGGTTAACTGACTCCAGTTACACAGTCGAACGAGTTAACAATACCACATTTCAGAGGGAGAAACAGACCCGACATGACATGCCAGTTTGGAGCGTTATTTAACCTCCTTCGTGCAATATAGTAAGACATGGTTGGTACCAATGGATTCCTTAGTTTTCTAGTTTCATATGATACCAGTCTCTTCACTCTAGCTTTAAAACTGAGCCCGCTACAACCTCCGAAAGATCGATTGCGTTGAAGAAATCAGTGGCGTTAAAACAAATTTGCAATAACGTTATTGATTGAGCCCTAAAAAAAAAAAAAAATCCTCAAATTAAAGTGAAAGTCAGCACTTAACACCTCATAGTCATTTTTTAGACGCTATTTGCTGGAACACAGAGCCAATACATGAAAAACGTGTCACTTTCTAAATACATCTGGCCTGCAACCGACAGTTTAGAAATGACGCTTGTCCAGAATTCCAGCACACACACTGACGGAATCTCCCTCTCCCGGGTAATGAACCCTCCGTCGTTCTCTCCCTCTCTCATCCGTCAGCACCTATTGTTGATCACTCCAAGCAGCGCCTCTCACCTTTCCTCCCAAGCATTCACCAGCTGGCCTTATGAGCGGCAGCAGAGCTGTATGACCTGCCAGGTACGGCTGTATTATTCAGAAGGCACCTTGTGTTTGCGTGTGCATGCGTCGGGTGCGCACGCCAGCTCACCTTTGTCGATGGGGGCATTGCGTGCATGCATGAACCACATGCAAACTTTTGGTGGGTGTGTATTGCATATTTGGCCGTGTGCCTTCCTGTATAATGTTAGTGGGTGGGATATTGGTGTGTAACCTCCCTTCAGTTCTCCTCATGAGCATGGGTGCACGTTTGTATCGGTCACACAAGCTCTTGAGGACAAGCCGGAGCACTTTGCAGCCCCCCAGCCATGCCTGGGTTTCACCTGAGAAGCCTGGTAAGCTATATTACACTGAAATGAGCTCTCGTTGCTTTCCCCCCAGGGCGCACAGGCTATACAACTACATTTAGGCGGATCTAAAGATAGCCTTTCACTTGCCGTTTAGATTTAACCTGCAGATAATAGCTGTTGTTTGCTGTTACAAAAGGAAAAGGAGAGTTCGTTTTCATCCAGCATGGAAAAAAAAGTCATAGCCACTGTCGTATTGTTTGTCTTGATGGAGATGCATTGCAGCCCTCAATAACTTGTGGCAATAACTTGTGGCTAAACT
This sequence comes from Hozukius guyotensis, assembly GCA_916700995.1. Classification (NCBI taxonomy): domain Eukaryota; kingdom Metazoa; phylum Chordata; class Actinopteri; order Perciformes; family Sebastidae; genus Hozukius; species Hozukius guyotensis. The sequence goes on from CAKALU010061244.1 coordinate 18,271, forward strand.
AGGTCTGACCTGGGTGTCTTTAGCCTCAGGACAAGGATCAGGAACTTAAGGTGTGAAACCTGGTCTAGATGCTGATGGATTGAGCCAAGGACCTGGTTTCACTAAGTTTGACAGACACGTTACTCAACTTACAGCCTGTGATTGTTCATTTTATTGAGTGGCTGTAACTTGTCTATGTTGTTGATAGATTAAAATTTTCTAATGCTTGACCTCAACTAAATGAAGACAATTCATACAGCTTTGTTAATTCTCTAGGTAATTTCAACTCCGAAGAATTGACAGCATGTCACCGGTCGAGTCCCAAGGTGGAACGAATGCCAAAAAGCAGAAGGCTGAGGCGGCAAAAAAAGGACATCTGCAGAAAAATGTGAGACAGAATGGTTCCAAAGCATCTCCCTCCAAAGTGCCTAATGGGAAACAAAAAGCTAAAGGGAATTCCCCACCTCTGGAGGACAGAAAGGCAGATGAAGTGAAGAGCAATAGAAGGAATAAAGTAGATCAAAGTAAAAAGAGAAGTACAGAACCACAGAAACAAGTGGGGAGCACACTAGGAAACGGAACACCTGGAAATCGTAGATCACAACCTCAACAGGACAAAGATAGTAAGGCGGGCATGAACAAGACCACCAAACCCAAGCCTCCACCAAAAGCAGCCCCAACCATACAAGGGAGGACCAACAACAAGATCCCCACCAAGCCTGACAACAAGAGAAGTGACAAAGTGACAGAGAGCGAGGAGGAGGAATCAGAGAGTGATACAGGAAGCTCAGCGGAGGTGACGGAAGAGGAAACTAGTAACGATGAGAAAGAGGAGGAGGAGGGAAGTAACGAAGAGCCATCTGAGACACATGGGAGTGAGGAGAGCAGCGAGGAGGAGGCTGAGGCATCAGATACTCAAAGAGATACAGAGCAGACGGCAAACGAGGAATCCGACAAAGAGCTTTCAGAGGAAGCCAAATCCAGAAGTGAAGCAGTCACATCCAGTGAAGAAGAAGAAGAAGAGGGAAACGAGAGGGAAGTTGAAGTATCTGAGGGGGTCGTCAGTGATGTGGGTGAAGACGAAGAGATAAACCAGGAGGACACGTCTGAAAAGCCGACAACCGATAAAGCCCGAAGACGAGGCAGACGGACTCCACGCGCCTCGAAGCCTGCGCAAGGATCGAAACACAAGATGTTTAAGAAAACAAAGGCAGATAAGCAAGCGGAGAAGGCTGAGAAACAGAGAGCCAAAGCAGAGAAGCAGAGGTTAGAAAAGGAAGCCAAACAAAAAGCCAAGGAAGAAAAAAAGAACAAAAAAAAAGCACAGAAAGAGGACAAACCCAGTTCTGCAACAGAGGAGATTCAACCACCAAAAGGTCTGTCCGTCGACAAGGTTGACGCCGGAAAAGGAAAGACCCAGTTGGTGAACAAAACAAAAAGTATCAATGAGAAAGATGCTCCTATAGAAGCTGATCCAGATGAGGAAAAGGAGGAGGCTGAACCAACATTGACCAAAGCCATCAAAGGCCAAAATCGGATTATGCTTCTCAAAGCCAAAGGTAAAGATCTCAAAGCCATTCTGGAGCCTGAGGAGCAGCCGGACGCTGGAAGTGTCGTCAAAGGGCCGCCCCGGGGCTTGCTCCTGGGGAAGGTCAAGATGGCATCTCTCCGGCACAAAGGAAATACGGCGGTAGCGAAGCCTGACGAGGAAACACAAGAGAGCGAGGGTGTTGACGGGGGTTCGAGCAAACCCAAGGAACGCTTGATCGCGAGAAGAAAAGGTGTGACCACTCTTCGCCGAATGTCTGGTTGGATTCAGAAAAGCATGCCACGAGGGTTAAACATGAGGAAGAAGCTTTCTGCTTGGACCAAAGCCATCGGGGTCTCCCACTGGCTCTCCATTCGGAGGATAAAACAGAATGAAGGCCCCAGAAAAGCTAAGGGCAATATTTTCAAACATAGGATGGCCATGAGAGTTGCCAGTAAAACCAGCCTGACCGGTAAGAAAAATAGGAGCTCCTCTGCGGACAAAACGGGTAAAGAGAATGCCAGCCTGCAGGGAAAGGCGGGGGAGGGAGGGGAGGAAGCGGTCCCAGCTGGGGAGAAAGAGGTAGAGGCCAAATACGCTGTGGTATTCCCCAGGATGAACAAACTGGGCAAAGAAAAGACAGCCGAGGTGCCCCAGGCAGTTCCTGGACCTTCTACTCCATCAAGTACCACTGGACCACCAGGAGAACCCACTACATCACAGCCAAAACCCCCTAAACCAGGTGCCAGGCTCGTGCTCCCTGTCAAGCCAGATCTCAGCCTCTTGAAGTCCATCAAGAAGTCCTTGCCAGTGGGGTCAGGTGCAGATGTGGCAGAGAGGAGCCCTGGGTCCAGCGGTACACCGGAGGGAACGTCCAACACTGAGGATAGAAACAGGAGAGCTGCCCTAAACAACCAAGATGGAGTCAGTGTGCTACAGGCTGCAAGAGGGAAGCTTGTCCCCTCCCAGATCAACCTGACCAAGCTGTCCTTATCAGGGGGAACAATAAGTGGTGGGCCGAATCAGACCAAGGGACCAGATCCAGAGAGAGAGGCTGAAGGGATACCCATGTCCACCACTCAGCCTTTTCCAAATGGGGAGGCGAGTGCTGTGATGTCCGGTGTCCGATCCCTGTATGAAGAAGAGGCAGACAGGGAAGTGGCCCAGCTGATGGGTGAGGGGGGTATATATACGATCGCCCAACCAGAGGTGCACTGGGCTGGTAACCCACGGATGAGTGGAGACCCTCAGGTATGTGTTACATCTTTGGTTGTAACCTCTTGAATCTTTGGTTGTAGAGTACGAAACTGCACTCATCAATCATCTGTCTTTGCTGTGTGCGGGATCAGGACTGGCTGCGTGCCGAGAACCTGTTGCCCCACCAGACAGTGGAGAAGCTAACCAAGTGGACTGTCTATGATGATGAGGACCAGGCCAGGACCGTTCCGGCCCACAATGGCAGGGGCCCCTGGGAATCAGAGGACCCCACCCAGGAGATGCTGGAGAGTCGACTGGTCAGCACACAGGTATTGATACCACATTATGAAAAAGTCCTGTTAGCGCCCCAGGCCTATAGAGGATAGAAGACAAATCATACTGACTGATTTAGCTATTGTTTAGGCACATTCAGATTAAACACAAAGCAAATCAAGCCAAGCTTTACTGCCACTGGATTGATTGTGCAGTTCATTATTATTCACCATTGACTGTACAGACATAATCTGGAGCTGGTTAGCAATGTACGCATTGCTCAAACTGATGACTGAGCTAACCTACTGGGAATTTCTTTCTGTTATTTTCCTCCATATCCCTCTCCTTTTAGCTCTCAACTTTCGAGAATTGGAGGCATAAAGCATTGGATTATTTCATAGAAATAGAATAGGAGTAGAACGGATATTCCCATTCAAATCAAAGTCACAGGATGGTCAGAGCGGCGGCCATTTTTATGTGTACCGTTGCCATTGTGACCGTTGTAGCGGGCTTACTTCCGTATGAACTAAACCGTCTTACGGCAAGTCGGGGACTCTGAGGTGAGGTTTTGCGGTAACAACTCAAACGAGCAGTGGAGTAGTCACGTTACGGAGCATATAGAGCTGGAATAAATGAGACAACAGCAATCACCAATTTCTTTTGTACTAGTCAAATGACCACAGAAAACGGTTCAATGTCCATTCTACTCCTGTTCTATTTCTATGATTATTCCATTATTCAAATCTTTGGCTTAAATTGAAGCATTTTCGAATCAAGCAGACATCTTGTCTTGTTTCTGCCTCAGTTCGCACCGCCTTCATCAAATTTGCATCTGTTCGTGTTCACTTCTACAAACTGTAGTTTATACTCTTGGGAGTATGAATGATGATGATGATGATAAGCTGCGAAGCTGGCACCACCATCACTGTGCTTCATCGTCTGGGGACCTTCTTGGAAATCTTAATTTTCAGAGTTGACATTTTTTGCCTGCATGAATTTCTGACGTCAGAAATTTTGGTCAGACCTCCACAGGCCCTTGCACAGTTGAAGCAGAGCCAATTCCCCAACGTCGGTGCCTTTTTTCTACTTTTCTTACAGTAATCAGAGCGTAACTATCAAGATAACAATGTAGGCTACAATAGATATAGTAAAAGTATCTAGCTTACCTCCAATTCTCTCTGCTCTTCTCTCACAGTCTTCCTCGCCACCTGCGAGTCCATAAACACCGGCGCCTCTTATTTTAAAAATCTTACAGTGTATGCCAAGCTTTTAATGTAGCATTTTCCTATAAACCAAAGAGACAATTAAACATTACCTCCAATTCAGAAAAGTTGAACTATTGCTGTTTAATGTCTAAGGGTTGGAATGTCAAGCATATCAGTTCTACTTCATCACTTCTAGCCGGTGTGCACACAAGACAATAGGCCATAAAAGACTTACTGCTGGTTTATTTATTTCCTTGTCTGTGCACATACAATAGAGCATACAACGCAGCGCAGCACGCTGCTATGAGATTGCAGTATATCAGCTATCACACCGCTCCGCCGCTGCAAATGGATTGGTTACCTGCTGTGGAAAGGTTACCGGTGGAGTGGACCATTAGCAGCATGGTAGTGCAGAAACAAAGCACATCTTAAACCATTAAGGGCTCTGGCTAAGGCTCGTTAACCTTTTTGAAAAAACTCATTTAAATCAATGTTAGCCAGAGTAGAAGACGGCTGTGGAGAGAAGGTAAGGGCAAAGTCGTCTGGAGTTCATGGTCCTGACTGAAGGAATGCTTCAAATGGAGGTTGGCGGGGCTTTAATGTTGACTTAAATGTCCTCATACTGGAGCTGCTCATGTCTCTGCTTTTTTACAGGTGGTGATGCCTGGCTGCAAAAGAACTATAGAGGTGGATGAGGTGGAGGATCTGTCCCAGCTGGAGTGAGTTCCGCACACATACTGTACATGTTGTGTTTCCATCACTTTAGAGGACATTACATTGACTTACATTAATTTCTTGGAGGCTTACCCTTACCCTAACCATAACCGCTACTTGCCTGATCCTAACCCTAACCTTAACCTATACGTAATTATGGGGACTTGCATGTTGTCCCTGAAAGGAAGGCAAGTCCCCACACTGTGACTGTGTAAACAGATTTATGTCCCCACAACATAAGTAATACAGACACACACACACACACACACAGTACTTACAGTACAGTATTAATCGGCACCTTTTCAACCTGTTTGCCTCCTGTTCTTAGAGAGGTGTGCGAGAGCTCTGTGCTTCTGAATCTGAAGAAGAGGTTCCACCGTGACTGTATTTATGTAAGTTTCATTGCTGACCTCACACTCTGATGTTAATGGGTAACTTTGGTATTTTTCAACCTGGACCCTATTTTCCCATGTTTTTGTTTTTTAAGTGACTAATGGGTACAACAATTTCTGAAATTGGTCCAGTACTGAGGGAGAACGCTGTAACCAGCAGCTGCTAAACAAGCTGTGAGAGCAAGTGAGCAGCGTCAATGTAACATTACCTTCACTAAAAGTGCTTGTTTTTGTCACTGACAGGCTCACATTGTTATTATAATTGTCTGACAAAATTATGGAAAGGACCCTACAGAGAATCTTGATCCGGTCTGTTTGTTATTGTGTCCAAGTCCCGCTCAAGGAAAAGTCTCGTTGTGAAATCTGAATATTCGTGTACTCTGGCTCAAATAAATACGGGTGGCCATCAAATTCGTAGACATCATCCACATTGTCGAAATCATCTAAATATTCAGCCATGACATTAAAAATCTTTTAGATAACACTAAGCTACACTTTCTGTACTGTCCGCGAGATTTCAGAACAAGACTTTGCCCTGAGCGACTCTTTCCATAATGTTGTCAGACACTTATAATAACAAATCAGAGCCTGTCGTGGCAAAACCAAACACTTCTAGTGGACGTAAATGACGGTACAAGCTTGCCCCAAAAGGATTACATTGCAGCCAGTGAGCAGCTGCCGTCTACAGCGTTTTCCCTCAATACTGGACCAATTTCAGAAATTGTTGTCCCATTAGTCACTTAGACACAAAAACATGGGAAAATAGGGTTAAAAAAGTAAAAAAAAAAAATACTGAAGTTACCCTTTAAAGCGTTTCAAAGCGGCTAAAATGTTCTATCATTTTGATGAAATGCTTCCATGCTGCAACTGTAATTTTATGTAAAAAGAGGTTTTGGTTACATATTACATGTGTATTAAAACAAGACAGAATAAAATGAGCAAAAACTGTGTACACTCCATCTACTGAGGAAGACCATGAGATTTGGTTGAAAGCTCCAGAAAAACTAGTAAGGGGGACCTTGAGTTAAGGTTTTTGTAGCCAAATAACGGTGATCGTCTTGGTAGATAAACAACAACAATAAAGAATCAAATCACAGATGATTAATAGTACACTACCACAACTCAACAGCTATCAGTATTGCAGACACCTATCAATACCTGTTATCTTTGCTAAATGAGATTTTTTTTCAATGTGCTTATTCTCTGAATGCCTGTCATTTTCTTTATTTCCAGACTTACATTGGAAACATGCTGCTGTCCATTAACCCCTTCAAGCCCCTTAACATCTACACAGAGGAGCTGAGACAGAAATACCAGGGCAAAGAACAGCACAGAAACCCACCGTGAGCAAACAATTGTCACACAGCTGTGCATTATTCTGCTTTCTTTTATTGTACTTTTAATTACATTGGCAGAATGTGTCTCACCAAAGGTTTCAGTCCCTTCAGGACATCTGTCCACCTTACGTTTTTCATTTGTTTTTCATTACTAATGTTTGACTTTCTGTTGTTTTCTGCTTCAGCCATGTGTATGCCATAGCCGACGCCGCTTTCAGTCAGTCTCAGGCCTCCACACAAGAGCAGTGCATCATTATAAGGTATTGACAAGGACACCAATATCATAATGTGTAGTCTATTTCTATGCAATTTTGTCAAATTCTGGGTTTTATCTTTCCGGCCTCAGGTTTTAAACAAAAGACCTTGTTCTTGAAGGACTAAAGATTTGCATCTTTAGTCCTTCCAGGTGCTAAATTCGAATTCAGAGCATTTCTATGTTTGCATCCAGTCTTTCCTTTGTTTTGCATCCAGCTAACACCGTGACGTAATCATGACGCCGGCAGTAAAATTCCATGTTACATTGGTATAAATAAAAAGCCATGTAATTGGATTGCCCTGGTGGCCTCGGTGTTAAGGTGCCAACCATGAGCTTCAGCATCTCTGGTTCTGGTTTGAGACAATTGGGAGCCCTTTGCATGTCATCTCAATTTTTTAAGCTGTGTCATATTTCAGGTCATTTTTATTTCTTGTGTAGTGGCCAGAGTGGTTCAGGGAAGACTGAAGCTACCAAGCTGATGGTCCACTACCTCAGCTCCATGTATCAGGGCAGGAACAACAACCTGCGACAGGTAATTCACTTTGGAAAACAAAAAACGCCTTCCTTAATGTGAAGTTTTATCAGTTAGAAACACTGCAAAGCATTGGTGTTTCAGTCATGCACCCTTTTTTTTGTCTTTGATTCACTTTCTTTCTCTTCCAGCCCATGGAGGTCTTTCCCATCCTGGAGAGTTTCGGGAATGCCAAGACCATCCTCAACAACAACTCCAGCCGCTTCGGAAAGTACCTCCACATCCACATTCTCCAGTGAGTCCGCCTGATGTTAGAAATATCTTTTGATGTTTCATCATATGTTCCTTTGTTGCTCCCCCCCAGACGAGATTGATTGCAGCTGTTTTACTTGTCTCTCATCTTGGTTGACAGCGGCTTTGTTGTAGGGACATCGTTGTCCAAATATCTCCTTGAGAAGTCCAGGGTTGTCTTTCAGGTGAGGACATTGAGTTGAGTGTGCTGTGTGCTCAAACAGACTTCATGGAGGAGTCCATGATGTTACATTTTATCAGGTACAAACAGATAACAGGACACATGTGAAAAAACAAGACATCACATTGGCTTTGGCACCTCCAGCGTGAATAGGGCTGCTGGACGATTTGTCACTGTGTGAATGATTGTTTACTCGGCATGATGTACATGTATCACATTTGGCTCGCTTTTGTTGGCTTGTAGGAAAAAGTCTCAAGTTCCTTTTCTGGTTGAGTCCTTTTGCTTCTCGGTAAATCAACAGTTTGGATACAGCTTGGCTTGTGTGGCAGCTTTCCCAGCTTGATAGAGGATACCTCCATCTATACAACAGATCAAATAGCTTTTCAAACATCAGTTTTTAGCCATGCTAGCAACGTGGCGCAATGGATAAAAATGTTGGTTGGTTGGTTTCTCCACCACTTTGGTCCAGAATTCAATTTTGGCAAATGTCAAATGGACAATCATGATCCCCAGAGGTGGAATTACAGGTAACACTTATTAATAACCATCATTTATAAATGATAAATTGATAGTTAATTAAAATTAGTTAATAGTTATTCTACTGCTAACAAACAATGAAATGATAATAAAAAATGTTTACTAATTATTATTAGTAATGCTATAATATATGTTATTTTAACAGTTTATTGTTGCACATATTATGAAATTTTATATACTATATTATAAGTATTTGTTAATGAGAACAAAATTATTCGTAAACTTTTAAGAAATCGTTTGTAAAGCATCTATAAACATTATTTGGATGGCTATTATAAAGTTGTAACTGATGATTATAATACATTGTTAAATGGGTAATAAATATTTTGCAAAGCATCTATAAACATTATTTAGATAGATAGTTAACACTTTGTCAATGGTTTCTGGTCCATTTATCTATGTAATGTTTATAGACAAATAATTTGTTAAAGGTTTAAAAATAATTTGGTAATCATTAACAAATACTTATATATAGTATATAAAATGTTATAATGTGTGCAACAATAAACTGTTAATATATACTTAACTAATGTAATCAGAATGTATCTTATAAGCTATGATACAATATATCAATTATAAACAAATTATTTCATATTAAACAAACTAATGATAAAATAACAGAAATTATAGCATTACTAATAATTAGTAAACATTATTAATTATCATTTCATTGTTTGTTATTATTATAAAATTGTACCGAATTACAGTGATTTTGGTGATCCCTTAACCAGTCCTCTAGCGCTACCAGCAGGTCAAAGTTTTCAACTATAGAGTGAAATATCTCCATGAAGTTGAGTTTTTTGTTTTTTTAATTAGGTAACTCAACAACTGTTTAAGCGATTGCCATGAAATTTAGCACAGATATTCAAGGTCCCCAGAGAATGAATACTAGTGAACTTGGTGATCCCCTGACTTTTCACTTAGCACCACCAACAGGTCAACATTATCTAATGATATATATCAACATCTACTCAATGGATTGGCACACACTTTGGTACTGTCATTCATGGTTCCCAGAGGATGAATCTTAATGACACTGAACCCTAGGCCTCTGGCTCAGGCCTCTACTCAAAAATGACATGTCCAAAATGAATAGAGTGTATCTCTGCAACTGTGAGGTCTATTTGAATAATCTTGGTATCTAAATAAAGCTAAGACTTGTAAAATCCCTGCGCAGGTGTAAGCATCCGTGTATATGTTACTGGGTCAGAGTAAATTAAGATGGAACACAGCATAAATTAAAGATTTAATTTCCGCCTTAAACAAAACTGTACACTTTTAGAGTGAATATCCCTTTGCAATGATGCAGTCACAGCCCAAAACCTCAAGCAAATCATATCACAACATCTTTAACATAAACCTGCGCACAGACTGATGCTGTTGATGTGATGGTGTGTTGTTGTTGTTTCTGGTAATTTATGCTGTAGGTAATGAACTCAGTTAATGTCACTGTCTAGTCCTTGTCTCATTTCCCTTGCAGGCCAATGAGGAGAGGAACTACCATGTGTTCTATGAGCTGCTGGCAGGTATGAACGACTGGGACAAACAGGAGCTCTACCTGCAAGGAGCCGAGACCTATTACTACCTAAACCAAGTACATCACACATCAGCGAACACAGAACTATTCTCCATCTCTGGTTTTTGTAATATTTTCCCCTTCCTCTTCACTCGTTATACATGTTGGACATTGATGTCCTCCAGGGCGGTGCCTGTGACTTGAAGGGGAAGCAGGACAAGCAGGACTTCCAGCTTCTGGTTCAGTGCTTTGAGACCATCGGTCTGCATGCTGACCAGATCTCCACCGTCTGGGCCATCCTCTCCTCCATCCTGCAGCTCGGCAACGTCTGCTTCAGCTCATACGAGGTGTGTGTGTGTGTAGGAGAGAGAGTGAGACTTACACAGATCACATATTGATATCAGTTTGTGTTTTTGTTTCAGAGCGAGTCGTTCGAGGTGGCTCGTATCTTCAGTGAGGCCGAGGCCAGGAGGGTTGGTTCCTTGTTGCAGATTTCCTCCGAGGCCCTGCAGACTGTCATCACTCACAGAGTCACAGTCAGTAGCCTCTCATGCACCGGTCATGACTCTTACTGGGTTATCAGCCATATTTCTGCACGTGTGCACACTTATTAGCTTTCTCGCCCACAGGAGACGACCTACGACAGGATCTACTGCCCTCTGTCTGTAGAAAGTGCCATAGAATACAGGTAAGAAAATGTCCTCTAATGTCGATGCAGGATGTTGCACAAATAACAGACAAGTCTCATTTGCACCCCAACCCCCTCCTTGTGTTCTCCTGCAGAGATGCCATTGCCAAAGCCTTGTATTCAGTGCTGTTTGACTGGTTGTTGGAGCAGATCAATGACTGGCTGAGCCCCACAGAGATGGACAGCACAGTGGGCATAGTCGACATCTACGGGTTTGAGGTTGGTATTCTGCCTGGACTGAGAACTGGAAACTTAAAAGTAACTAGGCTGATGGTGTGGTGATGGATGTGACGTCCCAGTGCTTCTGTGTTTCTCTGCAGGACCTGGGAGTGAACAGCTTCGAGCAGCTGTGTATCAACTTCGCCAATGAGCAGCTGCAGCACTATGTTAACAAGGCGGTGATCTCCCAGGAGCAGGTCAGTGGGCTGAACATCAACTGAAACCTCAAGATACCACTTTTAAAAGGTCACCCTTTTTAATGAATAGTTGATGAGTCATTTACTAATGCCCTATAGATCAGTTGTAAGCCAGTACCAAGATAAACTTTTGGGGTTGCCAGGTTGTGAGACGTCCCTTTGACTGCAGGAATCCAAATCCGAATTTTGCATATAGGTCACCAAAAGGGCTAGAGCCAGCCCTGGAGCACCTTCAATAAATTCCTACACAGACTTAAACTGAGTGCTGTCTGCAGTATGACTGTGTGTGTGTGTGTTGCCTGCAGGAGGAGTACAGTGCAGAACAGATCCAGTGGTACCCGATGCAACTCAAGAACTTCCACTCCTGTCTGGAGCTGATCTCCTCCAGACCACACGGCATCCTCCGCATACTGGACGATCAGACTTGCCTCCCACAGGTACACACACACACACACAAATATATGTACCTCTATATTTCTGAGGACCCTCATTGACTTAATGTATATCCTAGCTCCTAACCCTAAATGCAGTGGCGTGAATATCGACGGTGCACATTGTCCCAGAAGCTGTCAGGGGCCCAAAAATCACCGTCCTACACCATGTCCACACTGAATCCGTTATCTAGAAAACACACATTCGATATTGTGATATTTACTGAAAATGACATTCAATATAGCCAACAGCTGCAGGAAACTTTTAGCTCCCTGGTGATCTCCCTCCAGCCAGCTGTCACCTTATTTAGGTTTTTGTAGCGAAATGAGGTATCGTATAGATAACTCCTCATTTCAACTTCACCAATCAGCCACTCCTGGTCCATTGAGGCAATTTCAAGGCGAGCGACACAAATTAATATAAACTGCTGGACGTCTGACAAAAGTTCAGCTCAAAACGGCGTGCCACATCGAGCTGCGTCGCTCACTACCAGAACAGTCCAATAAAAAAAGGGCATGGTTCTTAAGCAGTGTTGTTAATGACTTTGCGGAGCACAAGACCTGTAGGATAAACTTCTAATGGGTGAGTACTGGTTTCTTTTTTTTTCTTTTTTAAATCCATAGCACTGTACTTGTTACATCTCATATGTTGGAAAATGCATACCTACTTTAATCTGTGTCTGTGATAGCATTTGGTCACTGAGTCCAGGACAGGCTGTTAAATTAGCGTTGATAAATTTGGCGCTCCGGCTGCTGTCCGTGGTGCTGATCTGAGGCTGGTTTGAAGTCTTGGAGTTGCATGGTGAGCCTCTAAATGGTGGCATAGCAATTGTCTGGAGTGGTTGTGTGTGTACATGCGTGTGTGCGCGCGAGTGTGCTCTTGTGTTTGGGGCGAGGGCCCAAGAAAAAAAATTTGCACCGGGGCCAATCACAATAATGTTACGCTGCTGCCTAAATGCCTAACCCCAACCCTACTCACCTAGGGCTAGTTAATATGACGATATATATTGTCAAAACGATATAAAAAATGTCTATCGCATACAATTTTCTATATCGTTTCTATCGCGATATATTATCATTTATATTTTCTCGATATTTTCACTTTAAACTGTTATGTTCATTTTGCACTCAAGTTCTTAAAATTAGAAAATACCCAGTACTTTTCATCTGTAAAGTATTTCACACAGGAGTATACAGAAATAGGCGTTTCCATGTGGTTATTTCATATAGACTATTTATTGAATTATCAAAACAAAAAATGCTACTTCGTAATATACAGTATATTGTTATCGAGATATGAAATTGCCTATATCGTGATAGAAGATTTTTGGCCATATTGCCCAGCCCTGCATCTACCTCTACAATGCAGAAATGTCCTCACCATGATGGTTAAAAACTGAAATAGGTCCTCACAAAGATAGAAATACAAGATGTGTTTCCATTCCATCTGACCTTGAGGGAGTGTAAAATATTGAAAAGTAAATCTGTATATGTTTTTGGTATTGTTCTTCTTTGTTTTTCCATCAGGCCACTGACCACACCTTCCTCCAGAAGTGCCACTATCACCATGGGAACAGCCCCTACTATGCCAAGCCCAAGAACCCACTGCCAGTCTTCACTGTCTATCACTATGCTGGAGCCGTCACTTATCAGGTATCAGGCACAGCACACTGCTACGTACATACAGCAGATCTGTCAGACAGCAGCCAATGATGCAGGAATATTTGTATTTAAAAAAAAACAACAACTCTTTTTCCAGGTTCATAATTTCCTGAATAAGAACCACGACCAGTTCAGGACAGAAGTGGTGGAGCTTTTTGCCAGGAGTCGGTTAAAGGTGAACCAACTGGCATTAGACCCATACTGGGTGCTGATGATATGGGTCTTTTATCATAAAATAGCATAGCATAGCATAGCATAGCACAGCATAGCATAGCACAGCATAGCATAGCATAGCATAGCACAGCATAGCATAGCATAGCACAGCATAGCATAGCAAAGTCACAGACGAAGCCCTTTGCCTGACTTGGTTCTAACAAGAGATTTTCATCACAATATGTAATCAGATTTCACAGATTTGTGCACCAATCGTGCGTGCCAGACTAGCAGCTAGGAAAGATGTGTTACTTGGTGACATCACCACGTTACAGAAGAAAAGGCGGGACTTTAAACGAGGTGTTTCAGACAGTTCAGGAGCAGTATTTCTGTCGGGGAGAGTAACTCCCTTCGGTGTGGACTTTGGGCTTTGTAACTTTAAAGACCTTTAACATGCACAAAAACTATATAACACACTAAAGGAAAGGGGAAAAAATACAAAAGCATAATGGGTCCCCTTTAACAAGCACAAGACAATGACATATAAAAGGGTAAATGTTTTATTAGGGGGGACGTTACTGGTGGGTAGTCAGGAGAGTACAACTTTAGGGGCAGTACTGAATACAACGGTGATCAGTTTGAAGATATTGTATACCAACATAAAATATATCAGTTGCTCCAAAAACATGGTTGGCTTTAAAAAACATACTTACACAAAGTTGATTTTTAACCAGTGAATTTGCATGTTTGTCAGATGGTGTCGGAGCTGTTCCGAAAGGTTCAGGATGGTTACATTCAGCAGAGAGAGCTGGGCTGGAGAGGGAAGGGCCTCCGCCAGCAGCCCTCTACTGCCGCCTCACACTTCCTCCAGTCCCTGACGGAGCTCACCACCCGCCTGGAGAGGTACCAACACACTGACCACACTCACTGTACTGTGCTGTCATTACCAAAAGCTGTGGATCGGTGCGAACGCCAACTGAGTGTCATATGGTTTTCACTGCATGTGTTTGAAATGAAATAGCTGTGGTTTGTGGAGAATGTGGGTTTAGTAAATGTCATGGAAAAGAAATATGAACTTCATGATATCTAGTCTGAGTTCATAATGTTTTCATTTGGTGTGAATCACCACTGAAATAAATTATAGGCTACAGGAGATTTCCAACCCGGTCTCACTCCCAACCTTGTCAGATACCACCGTTTGGTAAGTGCCACTCGGCATCGGAGACCGACACAAGTGGTGTTTTATGGTGTTTTGTCCTTTAACTCTTAGATGCAAGACCACTTTTATTCGTTGTCTGAAGCCAAACTACGTCAAGGTAACACCAGATACTTTATACTGATGCTAACTGGTATCCTAACATCAGCTGACAATGTATCACTGTACTGTATCTCGCATGTCATCTGTCAGCTTCCTGGGATCTTTGACGTAGACTATGTGTCGGCCCAGCTGAGGCATGCTGGGATGATGGAGACCATCCACATCAGGAAAGAGGGTTTCCCCGTACGGATACAGTACTCCTACTTCATTGAGAGGTGCTGCAAACATACATAGCATCCCTTCCTGCACCATCACAGCAGTACTTTAATGTTTATTATGCTTTCCCTCCTTTAAAGGGGACATATCATGCTCATTTTCAGGTTCATACTTGTATTTTGTCTCTTTAAGAGCCCCTCTTGAAAAAGTCCAGTCTGCTCTGATTGGCTTGCAAGAAAAATATGTTGCACCTTTGCAAAGGTAGTTCTCAAGCTGTGGACGGTATATTCTAATGAGCCTGCATGTGACATAGGAAGGGGAGCTAAACCTGATTGGCTTGTTGAATCCCATGTTTTCTGATCTAGGCAGCCCAAAAATCTGACTGGGTTGTCCTACAGTTTACCTGTTATTTTATACTCTACCCCATAATGTTCCATCCACAACCAAAAATGTGACTTTGTTGGAAGTAAAGTTTAGGAGTTGTGTCATGATGCATCCACCAAGAATTATCATCATTGTCTACATCAGAGCTTTTCAATCTTTTTTTCAGCCCCTGCAAGACAGAGAATATACCGGGGACCCTCTCTTGTATGTCCCTTGGAATAAGTTGATGTAGCCTATTTTTTACACTTCTATAGTCTTAGTTATGTGAATGTTGACGATTCTGAACCAAAAAAATATTTTAATCAGTCTCGTATCACACTTGCAGAAAATCACAATGCCACGTGGTTAACGCTGTGAAACGATTAGTTAGGTTTAGGCAACAAAATGACTTGGTTAAGGTTAGAAACGTAACAACGTAACGTAACAATGTAACGTAACAACGTAACGTAACAACGTTGCGTAACAACGTAGCGTAACAACGTAGCGTAACAACGTAGCGTAACAAGCATAACGTTACGTAAAACAACATCACGTCACATAAAACAACGTCACATCACATAAAACAACGTCACGTAAAACAACGTCGCGTAAAATGTTACGCAAAACAATGTTGCGCAAAACAATGTTGCGTAAAACAACGTTGCGTAAAACAACGTTGCGTAAAACAACGTTGCGTAAAACAACGTTGCGTAAAAAACGTTGCGTAAAACAACGTTGCGTAAAACAACGTTGCGTAAAACAACATTGCGTAAAACAACGATACTTGCTCTGACCTAATGCAAAAACGTCCACATTCAACGTATCCCTGGTTTGCAGATACGTACGTACAATGCCAACATTTATTCCTGGCAACTGGGCCAATTATACTGTTGATTTAAAAATTTAAACATTTTTGTTGAACTATAAAGCCGTTTGTAAAAAAATATTATATCATGATAATTTAAATGAATGAATCTGAAAACTTTTCACGGACCCCCTGGCAGACTGCCACGGACCCTGTCATCATCTAATTTTGGATTTAGGAGCTTCTGAGAAAAGCTTGTCAGCAGCATGTGATGTGTTTTCACAGATACGGGGTTCTCCTGAGCCAGCGGCTGAGTGAGGCGTCAGACAGAGAGCAGTCTCTGGCTCTGCTGGACATGGTCGATGCAGAGGAGGGACAGTACCAGCTGGGACTCACCAAGGTGCCAAACTGCCCACTCATGACACTGATAAAAAGGTTTTACCGTACATATTATCAACATGTTTAGATGTATGTGTGTATCTGTGTTAGCTGTTCCTCAAGGAGATCCTGTACCAGCAGCTGGAAGAGAAGTGGACCAGCACCCAGACCTGGGCTGCCATCACCATCCAGAGGAACATCAGAGGCTTCCTCTGCAGGAGGAACTTCAGGTTCTTCAAGCAGAAAGCCATCGTCATCCAGAGCCACATCCGAGGACACCAGGCCAGGTACAGAGAGGAGAAGACTATCAAATTCTTCACCTCTTTATGACAAAACTACGTAATAAAATACAGGAAATGCTGTTTTTAAGTCCTGAAATCTATATTTTGCTAAAGTAAACAAGTATATCCACAGTAAAATGCAGTCAAGTTTCCAAAGGAAAAGTACTTCCCGTAAGGAAGAGTAGAGTTTAGTTCTGCTGCCAAAGAAAAACCGTGGATCTCCAGTCAGGGATATTTATTATAGGTAAAGCAGCTGTAGAAAAACGGATTGAGAAAAATTAGAAAGTTTGCTCTGGCTGGTGGGCGGTGCTTGGTATTTCCTCAACTGATCTCAACATGGCTGCTGGGTCACAAACTTTCTAATTTTACAGCTAAACAGTACACTACAAGATGTTTCTGAAAAAATTTGAGGAGAGAAATAGTCATTACAGTAACAGAATATTGATTCATATTTGATCAGCGCTGCCTAGTTTGACCGTTTGATCGGAGTTTGCGAATGATTGACAGCTTCTCAGAGACGGCAAGGCTCCAGTTCAGCTCTGATTGGTTGTTTTCCTCCGGTCTGTGAAATCTTGCAGATGTCATTAGGAGCACCGGAGGACACAGAGGCACATGATTTTTTTTTTCAGATTACCTGTCTCATGCACTACTGTCAGGATATAGTGACCGTTTTAGAAAAATAACTTTTTCTAAAACGGTCCATAATATAACTCCATAAGTCCATAATAACTGGAGTGCAAGATATCCCTCTAAAATGTTGCGGAATGAGGAAAAGTAGAGAGTCTGAAGGAATGGAAAACTCAAATAAAGCCCCATACCTCAAAACTATACTGAAGTACTACACCTGAATGAGTGTACTACTACTACGTCACCTCTGGATGCTGCCACATTCACTCACTTCCACTGAGAGATGGAGAGTCTCCACATGTTACCATACCCAGTTAACTCCCGTGAAGAGAGGGAGTTAGGTTTCACCTGCAGGCTGAAATGAGGTCAGAGAGTGATGTACTAACGTGAAGCACTATGTGTGTGTTGTTGCTGCCCCCTCTCTCGTTCTAGGAAGTACTACAAGCGTCTGAGGCAGTCCTTCACCCAGTTCTGGGCGGTGATGATGATAACCAGGGACACCATCAAGAGACGCCATTGGAGGAAGGTAGATATGAGAGAGAGAGAGAGAGAGAGAGAGAGAGAGAGAGAGGGAGAAACCCTTGGCTTGGTTTCTTGGCAACCTTATGTTTGCTGACTTTATTATGCTATAAATCTCTTACACAATACCAGCAGATTAACACCACAGCATGAGTTGTAATAGGAAAAATGTGTCCATGCTCTCTCAGTGATAACACCCTGACATCATGTTTGGGGTCAAAGTGTATTTTTTATTATCAGGATCTCCTTTATTTTCCATTTCCTGCCAAAGAACTTTACCTATAGCACTGCTTGTATTGTTGTGTCAAAGCTCTGTATAAACAATTTCCAATTTTTACCTTATTATATAGAATGACTGATTAGTTTCTTCACCCAAATTATATTTTTAAAAACAATTTTGTCTTGTAATCTCTAGTTGTATCTACCAACTCAATACAATGAATGTGAGGGGAATTTAATTTATGGTGCTCAAAACATAACAAATATGATATTTAAAGCTGCACTAATCAAAATTTTGTATGTAAAAAAAATATTAAAGTCACTCGTAGTGACAAACTCTGTTCACTTTTACGGAGCATTATACCCTCTTACATTCATCAATGTCATTTCCAGCAGCAGCAGGCAGCTGTTTTTAGTGAAAAAGCTCTGATAAACCCCACTGTACACTACCTGCTCAGCAGCAAACAGCAGACAGACACAGTTAGAGACTAGCTGGTAAACATAGAGGAGCATTTAGCAGCTGAAGAGACAGATATTTTTCTCAGGAGGTGGCAAAGGCCCGACCTATGTATTGCTGCCACGCCAGAAAAAGAAAAAACGGATCAGTATCACGTTATAACGTGAAAAAGTTTATTGTTATAACAAGATGTTTTTCAAGTTATAACAAGATATTTTCACGTTATTACAACTTAAAAACCTATCACTTAATAACAAGAAACATTTCTTGTTATAACAATATAGTATTTATCTTGTTATAACGTTAACTGTGTTATAACGTGATCACTTAGCCTATATTGTTATAATGTGAAACTCATGTTTGAATGAGGAAACAGTGTGCGGAGAACGGATAAATTTAGGAATATGGCTCATTTACACGATTTGATTAGCCTAAGTTCTAGGCACGCAGTCTGGGAACGTCTTATTAGGTGGCTAATATTGCTCTGTCTGTTGTGCTCTATCTACTCTATGTAAATAGACAACTTTATAAGATGACGATATGGCCGTGTTGTTCTTGTTTTGTTTTTTTATCTCTGTAAATCAGTTGAAATAATGTCTTTAATTTAAGGGAGAGTTCCAACTAAAGTTCCAAGATAAATCATTTAATCAGGTCAAGACTTTTCCAAAGCATTTTCTTCTGAAGGCCCTGACTGGATTGTGTAAAAAATGAAAGCTATCGAGGTAAACATGTATGACTGATGACTGTTGTGCCCTTGTATAATCTACTGGGTGTGTTCATTCTCGCACATATTTCAGCACTGGCAACAACTTCCTTTATTAAGATCTCATCTCTTTCCTTTAACTAGCTTTCTTATCTTGCATTAATCATGTCACCTGTGCCCACACACACACACACACACACACACACACACACACACACACACACCCTCAGCCAAACTCCAGTCTTGGACTTCAACCCCGCTCAGTGAAATTTGAAGCAGCGCTGCATCTCTCCTTCCGCCTTCTAGAACCTGTCTATGTGACTTGCAGCTCCACAGCTCTAACAGGTAGGCTGCCTTTCTGTTTACCCTCTGCATCACACAGCAGAGGCAAAACTGGCTTCAGTCTGTTAGTTTATTTTACATGAGGAAATAGTTGGCACCATGAATAATAGTGGGATTGTAACGGTCTGTATCAGGTTTCACAACAGTCCAGAGTCGCTTCTTTCAGCTGGTCTTCCTCCTGCGTTTCATCTCTTCATCTTCTCTTGCCTCAGCTGAAAACTAAACTGACATATTCTGTTTTTTTTTTTGTTCGTCCTTTTGCTTCAGTAGTGCCATTCTGTGTGGTGTTACTGTTTTATGAGGTTTGGACTATGAACAGTGGAGCTGTCAGGCTCCTGCTGACAGGCTGCCAGCTGAGCTGTATCTTAGAATAGTAAGCGTAAGTAACTAAAAAAAAAACAAGATTTTGAGTTTGACAGATGGATTTGGGGTTAAAGGTGACATAATTTAGTCCTGCTGTGACCTGAACTAACATTTAGTTAAATTCTACTCAAAGTCTATGGATGTACAGTATATTTCTATTTTCATTCTTAGCTTTAGAGTCCTATAGAGAGGAACTGATATGTAACTGTAATTTCTTTGGAAGCTTCCTATATTATTATGTAACTGTGTGGTGTGGTTACATATGAAGCGCAATAATACAAACATATTTACTTGGTTTTAAATGGATCTCTAAAGGGCATTAAAGGGAGAAGCTTTAAAAGTCTGAGAAAATCACCCTGATGATGTCATAGTGATGATATTAGGGTTATCTTGTCTTATGTTTGGAGCTTAGACTGTATAAGATATGGACGCAGTCTCCGTGACATCACCCAGAGGTTTCTGAAGAGCCAAAGTGAAGCTCAAAGTGGGTGGCTCTGGCTGTCGCCATCTTGGTTTTTTGGAATCAGAAGTCACAATATTTGGATGAGAAGAGCGAGGTCCGGTTGGGGCAGGTCCTGTTAGCATAACAAATGCTAAGTTAACAGGTAACGCTAGTGCAAGCTAGCTAGCTTTGTTGTCAAGGTGCATCTGTAATTCACGTTAACAACTGTGGTATTAATTGGGATGATCATTTTGGCTAGCAAAAAACAGGTTTGTTTGTAATGTACCTACCGGAAAGAAATGAACAGCCGACTCATTTTGTGTGTGTTTTAGTACAGCGAGCTAAGCTAACAGACCAGGTACGGTGAGTGCAGACACCGATACCAGCTAATTAGTGCTAACATAAACAAAATAATACTAGAATACACTCACAGAAAAAAACTGGAGCACAGATCAGTCAATTTATTAGTCCTATGAAATCGTACAAGGTACAACTGCAGTGAAATGCAATCCCATCAGCTCCTTCAATTTGTGCAACGTTAACGTTATTCACCATAAAGCACAGCCTCCTCCATTTTTCTTAGAGTCCTCTGTTCTGTCACATTGGTAATTAGAACAGGAGTCCAATGGCGCGGTCCGGTATCGTTATTCCAGGATTTGCCCAAGTTTCGGTGAAACAAGGACATTATAGTTCCTGATATCCCGTTGGAAAGTGATAGGGGCACGGAGGAACTGCACGGAGGAACTGCAGTTTTTGGCACTTTGGCTTCAATTTTCAGCCCCGGAAGTTGCGCTTGGTTTTGAGATTACAATATTTTATCAGATGACCTATGTTATATACTGTGCATGTGGAGTTTGAAAGATGTTGTCTTTTACCAGGCAGAGAGGGTCTAACATAAGATGCTATAGAGTTGCATTATGGGAAATGTAGTCCAGGGTGTGGGGGTGCTTAGGGACTAAAAGTCAGGATATCTGTGACTCTGCTGCCTCGATTTTGACCATTCTTTTTTGGATAACGTCTTTCATGAGTCCACCAGCTTTTCGTGCAATACTAAATCTCTGGAGTACCCTTTAATTTACAGTTTGGTCGTTTATTCTATAACAATGTACCATATTTTATGCTTAATTTGATTGTTGTTATGTAAATAATATACAAAGTCACTAAAGCTTTGATATAGTGAGTCTGAGGGTGCGTTTTGATCAAACATGATTTGTGCCACACTTGTTTGGTTTGGGAGGGTCAGTCATTGTAAATCCTAGATCCATAGAGCAGGGTTGGGCTGCCTGTGTGTTGGTACAGACCCATTCTCCTGACTTATTTGATTTCATTTAAGTGGGATCATTGAAGTGAGGCTGTGATAAAAGAGGAGTATTTGCTGCATGAATGCGTGTGCACACCCATGTTTATTCTGAATTTAAGTCTTCACATTTGTTTAGGCATTTTTCTGATACCTGTATCCAGTTAGATCAACAGCAGAATAAACTACTAACCATGGAATACAAATGTACAAATACTGTAAACACTGGGAAGGACCGATGCTTGGGATAGTTTTGATCATAATCATATCTGAGTGACGCTGCTCTGATGCATTGAGATGACTCCTCTCTATAAGCTGTAAACCTCCTGATAAATAACAAACCTTCTGGACTCTTGGAACTGTGTGCCGTGTTGTATGAGGCGGGGCGACAGGCCTGTGGGTGTTTCAGGAGTATATAACAGGACGTGTATCTAAGAATAGGTCTGATTGCTCCTCAGGCAGAGATGAGGGAGTGTTGAGTGTGCTTGATATACCTGGATAACAAGCAGATTACTCACTGAATCGGCAATAAGCTTGAGGTGAAGGACGCCGAATCACTAATTTGACTTTAAGATGAAGAGTTGAAATCACAGTTTGATCAACTAACTGGCTGCGTGTGTGTCAATTACAGGAATTTCACGAGAAGAACAAAGTAAAGGCAGTGACAAAGACCAAGTCTGTCTCTCCAGGAATGGTAAGGGGATAAAATCGAATCCCGTATCAGCAGGGCCAACCGTCTGGTTTCTCCTGTGATAACCATACTGCAATGTTTGCTTTTTTTACCGGTTAGGATGTGGGGATGTTGGAGATCCCTGCTGAGCTGTCAGCCAGACTTCGCAGTGCAGCAGGTCAGCTTCATAATAATAATAATATTACAGTCTGCACATACAGTACTGTATGCCACTCTGCTGCCACAGTGTTTTGCCAGTTTGTGATTGTTGTTCCGTCTCCGTCCACTAGGGCACCAGCGTGGGTCAGGGGTCACAGAGGTCGCACCTCCACAGGTGAAGGCAGAACACAAGCTCGCCCTGCCTCTGGATGTAGACAGATACCCTTTCTCTCGCTATGCCAAGTCCATATTAAAGGTGAGCAAGGTTTGGACACATACATGCACATATTCCTGGTTTATTACACTGTAAATCCTCACGCTTCAGATGGTTGCCATCACACTACGAAAACATGTCCATTTTAACAATCCAGAGTCATATTCAGACATTTGTTGTGCAGAAATACAGTTTGTACATACAGTTGAACTTGTTGTTAAAAAAAAAACAAGCAAGGAAATGACTAAATGACTTAAAATGGCTTTAAAAGGTGTATTCTTCTTTACAATGCTCATACAAAGACATCCAGCAGACTCACACCTGAATGGATGAAGGGAGATGGATTTGTATTTCCTGTCTTTGTGAGTTCCCTCATGTTGTGTCCTCCTCAGGATACATGGAGCCAGCCTCAGGGATACCCCCTCCAGAGACCCCTCACCCCTCTGGAGCCTGAAGATGCCAGAACTGCCCTGGACATTTACAAACTGGTATATGGGGGAGTGATTAGATTTACATCACATTAGATTAGTTCTATTGTCATTTGTTTCATTTGTGATTTTCAGTCCTTTTTCTCCTCAGATCTTGCGGTTTACAGGTGAGTCAGACCTCAGCGGCTGGCAGGAGCAGATGCTGGGTAACTACATAGTGGAGAGGGGTCAGAGCCGGCCGGCCTTGAGGGACGAGATCCTGGCCCAGCTGGTTTACCACACGTGGGGCCTGCAGGAGGAGCAGGACAGTCTGAGGGGCTGGCTGCTGCTGGCCTGCTGCCTCAGTGCCTTCACCCCCTCACCAACACTGGACAAACCTCTGCTCAAGTAGGTGCTACGCTTCGGTTAGCCTTCTACTACCAACAGGGGTTGGTGGAGGATATACTGAGCATCTCTATAGGCTAACCTCAATCTTAATGGTGTACATCATAGTCTGTATATATAGATGGACGACGCGTCTCCACTTCCTCCCACTGTACAAAAGTGAAGCCAAAATATCCCGGATACGGGAGCTGCCATCTTGAGATCTTGACGTCATTTGAAGCCAGAGTCTGCATTTTTATGTTGTGATCTTTTGTTGTGCTTGCTTTTGTAGTGAATGTTCTGTAGTGGCGGCTGTTATTGAAAATCATATTGCAGGATCCGTCATTTCCACGCTTCCCATTCATTTTCCATGTAAGCAGCTATGCAATGCATTCTGGTAGCGCTACGTTGCGTTTCAAGTGACGGACCGTCACGTTGGCCGCTCCTCATTTGCATAAAGTTGAGGTCAAGGCTACTTTATGCAAATCAGGGGCATCCAGCCTGACTCGCCGCCTCTGGAAACTCCCCCGAAATTTTTTGAAAGAAACCATTGTCGATCCAAAATAACCTCAATAGTTTTCAGAAACGTATTTCGGTGAACTGTTTTCGTAATATAAGAGAAGAAAGTTTCCAAATGAGCCGCCATGTTGGTCCGGTTTGAAATCCGGGAGCAGAGCCCACGAGGGTAAGCGTTCGTCCAATCAGGTTCCTGGTGTCTAGTGGCAGCCCATCAAGCGTCCAATGCTGGGAAGCGGCAAAACCCCTCACGTCCAAAAACGCCCCTGTGGACACGTACCATGACCGAGGCTTTATTCTTGCTCTGTGCTTTTGAGGAAAACGTTAAATGACAGTATGGAAGGCGTGGATGTGCGAGTGAGGGCTTGTGTTCATATACTGTCACAAGTCTATAGTGTGATTTCCCTTTTTTTATTTTGACTATACCCTGCCTGAAAAACTCTTTAAAAACACTTCATCTGAACATGACTCAGTCTCCAGTGCTCCCTGTGCAGGTATGTGTCTGACCAGGGTCCAGGGGAGTACCGCTCACTGTGCCAACACAAGCTGCTGACATCTCTGCAGCTCCCAGCTCCCACTGCCCGCATCTACCCCCCCACCCAGCTGGAGTGGACCACCAACCAGAGGAAGGGCACCATGCTGCTGGACGTACACACCTTCAACGGTGAGACATAACATGGACACATTTTGTTATTGGCGTCTCCAGTGTATAAATATCTGCTGTTATAAACCCATACAATTTAATTTTTGTTCTTGTCAGATGAGAAGCTGACAACTGAAGTGGAGTCATGGACCACAGGAGAGCAGCTGGCCTCGTGGCTCCTTCATTTCAGGTACTTGGGAACATGCACCTCCATTTACTTGTTAATGTTTCCACGTATCCATATTCCCTGGTTTATCCTGCTACATGTGCTAGTTTTCATCCCTCTCCTGTGCGTTGGTGTGTCACAGTAGGGCCGGGACGATACACCTATCTCCCGATTCGATACTATCACGTTACTTGGGTGCCGATTCGATATGTATTGCAATGTATTGCAAGTTTTGCAATTCTACATGTATTGTGATTCGATATTACCCATTATCTGATTTTTGTTAACTTTTTTTAACACTCGACCATGGGAAAAAGTTGAATCATACACTTCTAGGGACTTTTACTTTGGAAAATATCTAAATTAATCCAGTAAAAATGTTTGATTTTCAGCATGTATGTAGTCACAGATGTCCTGAAGTCAAATACATCAGTCATTGTCATTATTTATAAAAAAAAGTTTCCAGCAACCCAAAAATCAAAGACATTTCTCTCACAAATTAGTGGTATTTTTCTATTTAATTTATAAGAGACATGTAATGTTTTATACTTCTGGTGAATATAATCCAATCAATCTTATTTCCATATATGTATTTTGTATATTCAGTATATACATATACATAGTATTATTTTGAAAACCGGACGTAGTCACACGTGTATACTTCCTCTAACTTCGCTAGCTCTCCTGTCAGCTCTGTTCTCTTTATACATCCATGGTCAGCTCCATCAGGGCTGTTTGAATGCATTTAACATAAATGTCAGTATATGGGTGCTCTACTGTTGTAGCGTCGGCTGCACGTTACAACAATACGATAACGTTTTCTTGTCCATGACAGAGTTAGCATGCAGCTTTAGCCGTGATGTCTAGCTCTGCTTTTCCTGCAATGTGTGCAACCCAAAGTGTTTCCATACTTTACTGGATGTGTAGTGTTTACCACGCTGGATTTAACATGTGAGGGTCCAGGTCGCATCCACGCGGCTCCTTCGCTGTTTTCTACTTTCTCGTTACGGCTCGCTGCGGTTTGTTTTGGTTGACGGATACGGAACGGATATGACGTCACGTTACTCAGACTACAACAATAAAAGCGGTAACTTCCTTCTGCCTCCGCATAGACTCAAATGAAGCAAATATATCGATTCTGGCATTAAAAAATCTATTTCGAAATCGTAAAAAAAGAAAAAAATCATGATACATAGATGAATCGATTTTTTTTCCCACCCTTATGTCATAGAGGTGTGTCGGAGGCGGGGCAGGGCTGGTCGGTGTCTCTGCTGACTGATGACGGCTGGTCAGATCTGGCTGGCTCAGACTTTGTAATGGATCTTCTGGCTGGAGCTGAAGCTGAAGTGCTGCCACCACCAGGGACTCCCTCCTCTACAAACTCTGACTACCTGTTCAGCAGCCAGGGAGACAGGTAGGTTCACTGAACAAAGTGGCCAATCCAGGATTGTTTTTTAAAGAATTTGCTAACACAATGAGCATCTGTGGGCCTCTCTTTCCCCTCCAGGATGCCAGCTACAGATCTGGACGACTTCATTCCACCAGCACCTCCCATGCAAGCTCCTGGGCTGCCTCCTTATGAGGGAAGCTCCTGGGGGAGAGATTATCCACAGGAAGGTAGGTGTGAAATGTTAAAGTCCAGATTAAGTCAAATCAGAGATTTGCTCCTGAACACATTATACATGTTAGAAAATAAGTACATGTGAAAAGACTGTGACGTATGTAGTTCTGAATTTAGACCGTTTTTCTCCATTTTCGTGTTGAAGATTTTTTGGGCGGCCCTGAAATCATGGCTTGATGACGCACTGGAGCCATCCTTAGCATACGAATCCCAGTGAATCGTCAAAAAATCCATAAAGTTGTTACCGGCCGATTCAATCACCAGTTACAACACTTACTTACCACAGCCAGTGGTGTACTGGCCATCTGGCAGAGTAGGACGAATCCCAGTGAATCGTCAAAAAATCCATAAAGTTGTTACCGGCCGTCCGGCCCCGTCTGTCCCCGTCTGTCTTTCACCGGCCCTCTCTATATGCCTGTCATTCAGGGTGTGCATGAGAGCGTGCTGCTGCGTACATGTTCTGGGACTGGGCTCACTGGCCAATCACAACCAAGTTAGTTAACTTGTGCTTATGTTATAGGCTCCGTCGTAGCCCACTTTGATCTATTTGGTCCAATAATATTTGTTAAAGCAGCAGTAGGTGAGATTGGAACAAATATGATGAAAAAAAGTTATATTTATAAAACAGTCGCTATATCCTGACAGTAGTACATGAGACAGATAACCTGAAAAAAATCATGTGCCTCTGTGTCCTCCGGTGCTCCTAACGGCATCTGCAAGATTTCACAGACCGGAGGAAAACAAGCAGTCAGAGCTGATCTGAAGTCTACTGTCCATCTGCTGTCTATGAGAGCCGGCTGTCAATCACTCGCGAACGCCGACCAAACGGTCAAACTAGGCAGCGCTGATCAAATATGAATCAATATTCTGTTACTGTAAAGCCTATTTCTCTCCTCTAATGTTTTCCAAATCATCTTGTAGTGTACTGTTTAGCTGTAAAATGAGAAAGTTTGTGACCTGGCAACCATGTTGAGATCTCTTAAAGGATCGCCAAGCACCGGTCACATGACCGGAGCACAGCCAATAGGAACGCTCTCTCTCTGAAAAGACCTGTGATTGGTCAAAGTCTCCCGTCACGGGCTAGATTTTCTAAAGCCTGAAAACAGAGCCATGAGGAGGTGCTGAAGTCTAGTTCTCTCTCAGAACACTTGAATTAGAATATGCTGAAAGGTTATCATGGAATTTTTGCCCAATGATGCCAAAAAATATACTGCTTACTGCAGCTGTAATTTAGCATAAGGCTAACTGGAAGTCTCTGTTAAACATTCTGCAAAAGTAGCGTGCAGCAGTGAGATGGTCAACAAGAAGTGTCGTATATACGGTAACTTTACATGTGTGATCAACCCTCACCCGTCATTGGGCGTGGTTTCGGCGCCTTCAGCGGACACGCCCCCAGTGTTTCAGAGCAGAGAATACAGCTTATTTTTTTCACGATTTTGAAACCTCATTTGATATACCTGGCAATTTTTTTGATCATTCAAATTTGGCTTGGTGGTTAATTACACATTTTCTTCTGTGGTGTGACAGACTCGGAACACATATTTATCATTATACATATACGTATATAGCGCTCCGTCCTTCTGTCCGTCCTTGCGTCCTTGCGTCCTTGCGTCCTTGCGTCTGTCCTTCCATTCGTCCGTTCGCATGTCACACTTTTGTTTCCGCAGCAGAACTCGGAAACTATTTAACTTAGGAACTTCAAATTTGGTCTGATGGTTGACAGTGTGGTCTAGTTGTGCCTTTTGGGGGTTAGAAAAAAGGCAAAACCTTTGGCCCTACTTTAGTAGGTGTCAAGCAGTGAGCGGGGGTATGTGAGCCATGCTCACGTTTGCCTTGTTTCTGCTGTACCCGGACTTTAAGGCATCAGTGTGCTTCACATAAAATGCTTATTGGATCATCAAACAGAGTATGAGCACGGACGTTCAGTTCTTCTGCCTTCAGAGGTGTTCAGATAACCCTTCATACAAACCAGTTGTTTGAAGCACACTGAAGCATCTCTCAGGTGTTTTTTCATCTATGGTAAATGATGAATCAGACCTCTCCCCCCACACGTCTGAAGTCAGTACTGACCCTCCAATCTCTTCTCTACACACACACCCTAATCTTCTAAACTAAAAGAGTTGTCTGAACAACAGAACTGTCACCTCATTCATTCTCCAACTACAGTGAAACAAGCTGTTCTCCTGGTCTATCAGTTACTCTGGATTAACTTTCACTCGATTGTGTTCCAAGTGACTGTGCTCACACCGGCTGACCTTCAAGGTCATGTAACTGAGACTGCTTTGAACTCAGGCACAAATGTAATCAAGTGACTTTGTATTGTCCCAACGACAATCGAGGCTCGATTACCGACTGGGCAAAGCAGACGAACTGCTCCCGAGAGGTCCTTGACCCTCAGAGCGACCCAAAGGCCACGCTCTGTTTGGTCTGTGGTAATTTAATTCATTGCTAATTTGTTTGACAACGTGTTCCACTACATTAAATATCAACTCAAATGACAAGGTTTTTTTTAACTGGGTCCTGCATTATTATCTGATCCTGAGGCCCAGTCTTGTAGAAGTAACTTTGATCCAGACCTCTTGTTCAGCAAACAGGTCTTACAAACGTAGATGAGGTTGACACAGCTGTTCAGGTTGTTGTAAGTTGACTAACAGAAATAACTATCAAATGGCATTATAGAGTGCTACAGGAATAAGTCCTGAAACCTAGAAATGAGTTAGCATTTTAGCACTTCCGGTTCCCTCGTCTGGAAGTCAATGGGTTTTTAGTTAGATGCCTGAAATAAGGTCTGTGGTTAACACAAGCTGAAGAGATTTCAACATTTTGTTCTACGTTACTACACGGCTGTGATGAATACTCGATTCTGATTGGTCAATCACGGCGTTCTGCGTTCTGTAATTTCTGTATTACAGACCGTTGCTATGCATAACAGACCGTTGCTATGGGCGCACCTCTGATGTCGGACTCTGGCGGACCGCTTTTGCGTCAAAATATTGATTTCTTAAGTAAGTAGCCGTGTAATAATAATAATAAGAAGAAGAAGTCCAGGGTGCCCAAAATTATTGAAATTTTGGCCAACAACTGTGATTTTTTTCCGACTTCAATATCGTTTCCGGAGTAGAACTTCAAAACTATTTAACTTAGGAACTTCAAATTTGGTATGATGGTTCACAGTGTGGTCTGGTCCTGAGGAAGGTGAACTAATAACAAGCTAGATTGTGCTCAATAGACTAATTCCATTATTTCCAAAAGGGCAAAACCTTTGGCCCTAGTAGAGGTCAAGCACTGAGCGGGGGTATGTGAGCCATGCTCACTTTTGCCTTGTTTATACAGTCTATGGTCACATGCAGTGTCTTTTCAAAATAAAGTTGAAATGATGACCCCGCCCAGCTACATCCTCACGTTGTTTTCTAATCTCTCTCCTCCACCTGTTTGCAGGCCGTGGTCGACAGATGGATGCCTACGTTGATGACTTGTTCGACCCTGTACTGGACCAAGGACCTCCGGTCAGTGATGTCATCAGATTTATTGTATTATTTCAACTGTAACTGTAATTAATGTAAAAGGCTGTATTTGCCTGTCCCTAGAAAGAGTTAAAGTTTTATACCATGGGGTGTACTGAGCATGCTCGCTGGCCTCTGGTGGATGGTGTATCTCTGGTTGTATCTCATTACTGAGTGTGTGAAGTCACTGGGTTGTGTTTCTTGCTGTTCTGTGTGTGTGTGTGTGTGTGTGTGTGTGTGTGTGTGTGTGTGTGTGTAGGACATGGAAAGAGTAGCCATGCTGAACCGCAGGATGAGAGGAGGAGGAGGGATTGGACCCATGTATGGAACTGGTAGGAAAAACTGGATCTCCTGCTCCATCTCCACACCACAGTCTACCATGTGGATTATAATCACTTATTGTACTGTATGATGCATTATAAACATTCCTAAACAGACATTTGTCAACCTGAAAAAGTCTATATTTAAAAATTTGCATTATATTTCAAAAATATAAATACATATTACCAGTTTTATTTTGCCCTTAGAGGAATAACTGTGTTGTTAGTAAGGGCTCAGAATTTGAAGTTGGTCAAGTCTATGGAAGACTATTTGTGTCATTATTTAGTATACAGTATGATGGAAATTTTTGAACACAGAAATATTTTTTTTCCAAACACATAAATTATTGATTGAGAAATCAGGAAGAGCAGCACAGGAGTAATTCCTTCTTCCAGAACGGACTGACATATAATAGGTGTCGCATATACCAGTGGTTCCCAAACCTTTTCACGTCAAGGACCCCTAAAATGACGCAAATTTGACCACGGACCCCCATTTGATAAGATTTTGTCCCATGGTCCCCCATCTGATAGGATTGTTGCTTTTAGATGTGTTATTACAGAGACTGTATGAAACTTATGACCAAAATAGTCATATATTCTGTCGTTGTGTTACTTATGGATGGAATCATAGTGAAATAAATTATTCCCCTTTTTGCCGGGGACCCCCCTGGTACCTCCTTGGGGGTCCCCGGAAACCACTGGTATATACAGACAATCCATTCCCAACATGTCACATATGGACGCTTGGTCAGACCCATTTGTGTCACTTGTTAACACACTGGGTACCCCTTGGCATCAATTAGGTTTAGGCAACAAAACTACTTGGTTAGGTTTAATAAAAGATCGTGGTTTGGGTTAAAAGTAACTATGTTTGTTACGTAGCCTACGTTACCTACGTGACGTAAGTTAAGTGTTACTGTACGTACTTACCTTGAAATAAATCAATGTTGACTTTTGGTTTCACACGGGACACAAACAACGGTCTCCTGGGTGACAGTCCGGTGTTTGTGTGACTCATCCACCACCCTGATCTCCACTCCTACATGGACTTTGTCACTCTTTATACTATGTCACCTGACTTCCGGAGCAGTTGCTCTGGGCATCTAATATTACTACAGGTTTACATTGGAGTTAGTTGAAAGCCTGGTGTGTCTCATACAGACACTTAAGGGTGCCTTGTGCGTCGGTAAAGGACGCTGAGGGCCGTGACAACGCGTTGGTATTAAACGCCCTGATAATGAGACCAGCGCTGATACAGAAAAGACAGAAGTAGCCTTGAAAAGTCTTAGAACACTTTGAGTTCAGTTTCCTTCAAATAAGGCATTAGAAGCTATTAAAAAGTTTTAAATTTAATTTACAAAAGTTTTACATATTCTCCCCTGCGTGCTGTAGGCAGTGTTGTTGGTTATAAAATGCTATTGGTGTCTGATTGCAGGCTGTCGGGAGACGTTGTACACTTCTAAACTAAAAGACAGATAGTTGTGACGGTGGATTTCTCTCCAGGTGGCTGCTCAAACTTTTGTGGAGTTGTCATCACCATCCCAAAAACCATCCATTTTTGCAAGGCCACATTGATTTAATTATATATTAGGAAGTAATAAAAAAAAAGTGATATAATAATGACTAGTTCTAGGCTATATTGTACTCTCATACTTTCATCAGTATGCTTGTGGAACAGGTATGAAACTGCATTCTATCTGGTATTAAACAAGTCTTAAATTTAACTTGGTGAATCCTTCAGAAATCTTGTAAAATTACAATTTAGGCAGTAATACATTATACAACCAAGAACTACATTCGCAATACTACAAAGTATTAAGAATACAGAATAACAATAAGTTTAATAAGTTTAATAAGTAAAATAAAGTAATAGAGCCGGTAGCTGGTACAGTACTTTTTCTGTTAACTTTTTCTTCTTTTTGTAGATTTTTTTTTTACTTTTCT
>CAKALU010061246.1:0-27091 GCA_916700995.1 Hozukius guyotensis
TTTTTACTTTTTTTATTTTTTCGAAATAATATACTATGACATTTTTTATTTTTTCGGAATGCTATACTATGACTTTTTTTTGACTTACTATACTGTGACCTTTTTTATTTTTTCAACATACTATATTTTGACTTTTTTTATTTTTTCAACATACTATTCTATGACCTTTTTTTATTTTTTCGACATACTATACTATGACATTTTTTATTTTTTCGGAATGCTATACTATGACTTTTTTTCGACTTACTATACTGTGACCTTTTTTATTTTTTAAACATACTATATTTTGACTTTTTTTTATTTTTTCAACATACTATACTATTACCTTTTTTATTTTTTCGACATACTATTAATTTTTTCAATATACTATACTATGACCTTCTTCTACATACTATATTGTGACATTTTTAAACTCTTTTTTTGACATACTATACTATGACTTTCTTTCAACACACTAGGTAGCAGAGCACATGTTTTACCAAAACAATAAAAAACATACTGACATATTATTCCTATAGAAGAACGGCTTGCTAATTATTTACGCATATTACTTACAGACAAATGTTCCCTGAGACAGAAGCGTGTAGAAACACTTTCAGCAGCAGCATGTATCCAACACTGTCTGTCTTGCCTATCTGTGCTCAACTGAAGCATGTGCTTAATTGAAGAGCGTGCCTGACTGTAGACATAAGAAAAAGAAATTGTCAAACACTTGATGCCTTGATTTACATATTCGAAAACGAGTACGAAGAAGTACAAACTTATTCAATCCCACCCCTTCTCCATAAGTCATTCATTAATAACTAACCAGCTTCCTTATTGAGCCATACATTTACTCTAATTACATTTTCCTAAATTTGTCTACTATAATTATAACCTTTTATCTCTGTCATACAGAAATATAAATTAATTACTGATATAATTATCCTTATCAAAATATAATTTTGTTATCAATCCAGAATACCAATTCATTACTTATAATATAACCTAATCACAATACCAATTCATTACTTACATATTTAACTTAATCATATTGACTAGTTGTTATCTTTTCTTATATGCATATTATTATTTATAATATACAATTTATAATATACAATATGCACATGCAATACAACACGCAATACACACATACACATATACATATATATATACACATATATACATATAAATATACATATATATACATATATACATACATATATATATATACATACATACAGTATATACAATACACAGCATCCGATCATGCATATATTATTCTTATACCCAAAATCAAATATCCATAAATTTGCAATATTCTTTACAGAAAAAAATAGAAAGATTGACTAAGACAGAATAAATATTAAGTAACCAATAAATAAATAAACAGTAATAAATATATAAACAGTAACCCCTGACACCTTGTGATTGTCAAACCCATCCCTGTACCTTGAGAAAATCATGTCTTTATACCTTATTTTAAACTGGTTTAAGTTCGGACATTGCTTTAGCTCCACATTAAAACTGTTCCATAGTTTCACTCCACAGATTGAGATACAAAAACTCTTCATGGTTGTACGAATACTACGACCATGAAGAGCTTTTGTATCTCAATCTGTGGAGTGAAACTATGGAACAGTCGAATGTCGAAAAAAGAGTAAAAAAAAGTCATAATATAGTATGTCGAAAAAAGTCATAGCATAGCATGTCGAAAAACGAGAAAAGTCAACGTATAGTATGTTGAAAAAATAAAAAAGACGTAGAATAGTATGTCGAAAGTCATAGTAAAGTTTGTCGAAAAAAAGTGATAGTATAGCATGTCAAAAAAAAAGTCCTAGTATAGTATATCGAAAGAAAGTGACAGTATAGTATGTGAAAAAAAGTCATAGTATAGTAAGTGGAAAAAAGTCACAGTATAGTATGTCGAAAAAAAGTCATAGTATATTATGCCGAAAAAAAGTAATTGTATATTATGTCGAAAAAAAGTCATAGTATAGTGTGTTGGAAGAAAGTCAAAGTATAGTATGTCGAAAAAAGAATAAAAAAAAGTCATAATATAGTATGTCAAAAAAAGAGTAAAAAAGTCCTAGTAAAGTATGTCGAAAAAGTCCTAGTATAGTATGTCGAAAAGAAAGTCAAAGTATAGTATGTCGAAAAAGAGTAAAAAAAGTCATAGTATAGTATGTCAAAAAAATAATTAAAAAAGTCATAATATAGTATGTCGAAAAAATAATTAAAAAAAGTCATAATATAGTATGTTGAAAAAAAGTCCTAGTATAGTATGTCGAAAAAAGTCCTAGTATAGCATGTCCAAAAAAAAGTCCTAGTATAATATGTCGAAAGAAAGTCATAGTATATTATGTCGAAAAAACGTCATAGTATAGTATGTCAAAAAAAGTCATAGTATAGTATGTCGAAAAAAAGTCATAGTATAGTATGTCGAAAAAAAGTCTTAGTATAGTATGTCGAAAAAGAGTTTAAAAAAGTCGCAATATAGTATGTCGAAAAAAGTCATAGTATAGTATGTTGAAAAAAGAGTAAAAAAAAGTTATACTATAGCATGTCAGAAAAAAATCATAGTACAGTATGTCGAAAAAAGAGTTTAAAAAAGTCACAATATAGTATGTCGTAAAAAAGTCATAGTATAGTATGTTGAAAAAAAGTCATAAAACGTCATAGTATAGTTTGGCATAAAAAGTCATTTAAAAAAGTCATAGTATAGTTTGGCATAAGAAATCATTGTACAGTAAGTCATAAACAATGTCATTAAAAAAGTCTTATTATAGTATGTCATACAAAAGTTATATAAAAAAAACTTTATTGTATGTCATTAAAAATGTCTTAAAAAAGTCATACTATAGTATGTCATAAACAATGTCATTAAAAAAAGTCATAATTTAGTATGTATATTATGTAACAAGTCATAGTTTAGCATGTCATAAAAAGTTATAAAATAGCCATAGTATAGCATGTCACAAGTCAACAAGTCTTATTAGAGTATGTCATTAAAAGTCATAGTATCATGTGACCACCAAATTCTAATCGTTCATCCTTGTGTCCAAGTGGACGTTTGTGCCAAATTTGAATAAATTCCGTCAAGGCGTTCCTGAGATATCAGTTGGGCAAACAAATGACAAAACAAACAACTTTACTTTAACCTTTGCAGTACAACCATTTGACTTTTCAGCTTCCTGTTATTAATAGATTAAAGCAGGTTGTCACCACCACATAGAACATGTTTCTAGAAAACCTGCAACCTTTCTGACTAAAACCAGATGATGACTTCATATGGAACTGTTGCAGCGAAATGAGTGCAATGTTGTTTCTCACCAAACACTAACTAAGTGTTAACCACAACCTTATCTCCAGAGTTCATGTTAGTTCTATTGCGGTTATCCCCTGCTGTGAGCCACGAGTGGAAAAAAACCTGTCAACATAGCTTTGTTTAGCATGGCGCGGTTAAAGAGCGGGGCCTATAGGAAAAACCCCACTAGAGGGAGGTTAGATGTCAGTTTCTGTCTAAACACTGATGTTATTTTTCAACGGCTGAATATATTTACAAAAGCCCATTCTCTCAGGTGGCCTGTGGCTATTTTGATTACATAAGTGACGAAGATGAGTGTGCGAAAATCTTATCTTAAAAACAAAAATGCGGAAAATGTGATGGCTATTTTATATTTAGTAGGGCTGTCAAAGTTAACACAAATTCGTTTTAACATGACTAATTTCTTTAACACATTAACGCAACCTGCGATTTTTAGGTTGTAGCGGGCTCAGTTTTAAAGCTAGAGTGAAGATACTGGCATCATAACTAGAAAACCTAAGGAATCCATCGGTACCAACCATGTCTTACTAGCTTGTCAAGAAGGAGGCTAAATAACGCTCCAAACTTATGCTAAATTTTGGTGAGGAAAAACTGTCATGGCCATTTTCAAAGGGGTCCCTTGACCTCTGACCTCAAGATATGTGAATGTAAATGGGTTCTATGGGTACCCACGAGTCTCCCCTTTACACACATGCCCACTTTATGATAATCACATGCAGTTTTGGGCAAGTCATAGTCAAGTCAGCACACTGACACATAGGGGTGGGGAAAAATAATCGATTCACCTACAGTATGTATCGCAATTTATTTTTTTTATGTGTTGTACCCCAAAGATATGACGCGTTGATGGCACGTGACCCAGCCTCTTTCAATAGGTCTTGGGACAGGAAACGTTATACACATATGAATAAAGAAACAGCATATACTGTATATACACCGATCAGCCATAACATTAGGTCAGCATGGGCACCATGCTCCTATGCTCATATTCCAACACAAAGTTCAAAGTTCAAAATGTTCACTTGCTGTCTAATATATCCCACCCACTGCCAGGTGCCATTGTAACGAGATAATCAATGTTATTCACTTCACCTATCTTAATGTTATGGCTGATCGGTGTATATATATATATGGAAATAAGATTAATTGGATTATATTCACCAGAAGTATAAAACTTCAGGACATCTCTGACTATATACATGCTGAAAATCAAACATTCTTACTGTATTAATTTTTATATTTTCCAAAGTAAAACTCCCTAGAAGTGTATGATTAAACTTTTTCCCATGTTCTAGTGTTAAAAAAGTTAACAAAAAAAAAAATCGCAAAAAATTGTAAGATCGAATTGCAATTCTTGTAGAATCGCAATACTTACAAATCGCAATACATATCAAATCGGCACCCGAGTATCGTGATGGTATCGAATCGGGAGATAGGTGAATTGTCCCAGCTGTTGTTGCCTGTTGGGCTTGAGTTTGCCATGTTATGATTTGAGCATATTTCTTATGCTAAATGCAGTACCTGTGAGGGTTTCTGGACAATATTTGTCATTGTTTTGTGTTATTAATTGATTTCCATTTTCCAACGATAAATATATACATAGGCTACATTTGCATAAAGCAGCATATTTGCCCACTCCCATGTTGATAAGAGTATTAAATACTTGACGAATCTCCCTTTAAGGTGCACTTTCAATAGATAAACAATGTGCGATTAATGTGTGATTAATCACGATTATCTATGTACAATCATGCGATTAATCGGGATTAAATATTTTAATCGATTGAAAGCCCTAATATTTAGATATATTTTATTTTATAAATTTTATATGACATTATCTGCAGATTAATCAATAATGAAAATCATCAGTAGTTGCAGCCATATTTTGGTTTATAGCCAAATACTTTTGAAACTACAGTAATGACATTCCCATGGCTTCCCCTTGGCATGGAAGCCAAGCAATGCCTCTGCTTGTTTCATTGTTTTAAGGAGAATAGCATTACAATGTTTATCTTAAAGTGGATTTTACTCACCATGTGTTGGATGTCCCTGGATCTGTCTCCCTTCACATGATCTGCATTTTCTCGCTCCAGATTGTCTTTTATTCACTGGAGTTGCCGCTAGCTGTCAGCTGGCTTGTTTGGAGCCACCAGTCCAGTCTCAGCTCACAGGGAATGCTCTTGTGCTTCGGCTCTCTCCCTCTCTTCGACCCAGAACGGACGAGGACGCTCTGCCACTCTCGAAATCTTTTGCACCGCCAGCTGGGTTAGCTTATGCCAGCCGACACCGCGAACCCTGCGCATACAGCGGCCTGTACAGGAAGTCGGGGCTGTGCCGCGGGTCAAGAGGTCAAGAAGCGCTCAGCTCCAAGTTTGAACTCTGCAACCCACTTGCCCACATCTCCGGAGGGCAAGCGCCCACGGTTGAAAGCCCCTTCCACCGAATTGTCTGCTCACGATGCAGGCCATGTTTCCGCTGCTGCCTCTGCTGCTCATCAAGTGAAATCTGCATCTGGTGTGAGCGCACACGTGGTCACCAACAGGGATGACATCAAGTTCAATAGTTCCCCAATTATGGTGCCTTCAAAATGTTTTCAATTTTCAATTTTTTTCTGGTCCCATTCCTACACAGAGAAAATCCTGTGAGAATTTTAGCTGCATCAGTTGCTTTTCAATTTCTGTGTGGTAACTGGTCTTGGTTTTATCAACCACTTTGACTATTTCTGGACTAAGAAGGATCTCTACAGGTGGAATAATATCCATCTTAACTGCAAAGGGACAAGACTGTCGAACACAAAACAGTTTGCAAGCACCCTTGCCAGTTTTCTACATTGGCTTCCTGTGCGCTTCAGAATTCAGTTCAAGTTCAAGTCCTGATCACATTCAAAGTCCTCCATGGCAAGACTCCCTCTTATATTTATGAATTTATAACCCAATACTCTGCACCAAGTTTACTCAGATCTTCTGAGCAATTGCTCTTAAAAATCCCACAATCCTGGCTGATAACAAAGGGGGACTGTGCTTTTATCGTCAGATCAGTGAGCCTGTACCACATTTTAAAAAAACTTAAAAATGCTCTTGGTGTTTTTATAAGTTTGTTGGATGCAAATCCTTTGGTTTTGGTTTTATTTGTCTTTTAATTTCATTTAGTTTTTTTTATATTGCTTTTATTGTTGCGCATCTGCTTCCATTTTCTAAATTGTATATGTTTTCATGCTGTGTGCTATTATGCATTTTATTATTAACTGAGTACTTTGGAACTGCTGTTTTGAAAAGTGCTATATAAATAAAGTGTATTGATTTATTATTAATTTATCATCCTTAGCTATACTTTGTGTTTTGTGCTAACACGCTAAGCTAAGATGGTGAGCATGGTAAACATTATACCTGCTAAGAATCAGCCTGTTAGCATTGGAATTGTGAGCATGTTAATGTAACAGCGAGCCGTTAGCTGAGCAAGTTAGTATGGCTGTAGACCAGGGGTTTCAAAATCTGACACTGTACATTCATGCTTCATTGCAATGGAGAAAATAATAATTTAAGTCAGATATTTATATAATTAATATTGTTATATTAATATAACTATTAATTGCCACAAATATCTACAATAACATATTTTTCTTTCCTAGGGTGGCGAAAGTTTTGCTCCACCCTACTCTGCCTCATGCCTTACATTATAAAAAATTAAAATATTGCTTACTGTAGGCAGTCAATAGTAACCCTCTAGTTTCCATGGTTACCTGTGTTGACCCTTTCTTACCAATGCCAAACAGCTCTAGCAAATGTCCAAACCATTCGCTCAAAAATGGCCCAAGAATGTGTTTTGGTAGAAAAGAATATTAATCTGACACTTTTGCAAACTTCTGGCCTTTCAGGGCATGCTTTTTTATTTCTGGGGAGCATGAAAATGACATTAGAGGACAGGAAACATGATTAATAACAAGATGGAGCCACAGTAAAAAATAAGTTGTGAAAAGGAAATCAAGAAAAAAGTTAGTTGCTGATGAAGTGACTAATTCACACAGGATTCCCTAAAAATTTGACATGCAAATGCAACCAGTTTACTCTGGCCTGGTCATGAGACGACCCACAATCCCAATGAAAGTGTTTTTAATAATCAGTCACAACGATCGTCAGCAGGGAATCTCCAAATATCTACCAGGTAAAGTACCTGAACCTTGCGCTGGTTAAATCGCAACTGAAAAACAAAGCATCGAGCTTATGTATTACTTTTTGTTTTGCTTTTTTTGGGACCAGTCCTTCAGTGATGGAACTTTCCTTAACCTAACCTTGAAGAGGACTACAAGCATGATGGGTAGTGACGGGGGTAACCCGTGTACACACAAACAAGACCGTTAGGGCCCAAAAAACAAAAGCACCGATGTTTTGATCAGGCTTTTGAATAGAGGCGGCAGGAGGTTTGCTCGACTTTTTCTATTCGATCTCAATGTGACTGTCCTTTGTCCTTTTTTATGACTTGGTCTGTATGAGCATTTTAAATTATTGTGCATCATTAGTTGTTCCTTTAAATTATTCTAATGTCAACAAAGATATCCTGTGGTACTTTTAAATGTGTACTCTAAATTAAAGAATTGTGTGACATTTCTGTGACTTGAAATGTCCATGAAATTGATGTTTTTCTTATTGTTTTTGGTGTACAATCTGTTCTTTCAACAGAATTAGCATCTTTAATAAAACCGTCAATTTACTGAATGTATTCAATAAATCTCATATGAAATTTAAAGTTAGTGAATTTAACAATTTGTCAAAAGATATATAGTTCTAGTTGTATTCAGAAGGGCTCCAGGTTATCCATATACAGAGTCTGTATATCCAGATACTCCGCTCTCTATGTTGGGATTTTAAACTTCAAGTGGGTAAAGTCTGCTTGGAAAGGAAACAAACCTTCTGTCACATGTAATGATGAGGAAAGAAAATACATTTTTTAATTGAAAAACTGCCAGGTGACATCAATTTTTGAGATTCATCTGACAAAATGAACGGGTGCCGTTTTGTGCTACAAATGAATAAAAGTGTTTAAATACATTTCTACATAATATAGGCCCAAATAATAATAAGCTACACAAACCACATTTTTTTTGTTCACAGTCATGCTTCACGCTAACTGTTCCTCAACAACTCGTCTAGATTAAATTAATTCTACTTTTAACAGATCAGTAATGATCGAATCATTTATGGGGCACAAAAACAATGGGATATAATTAAAAACCAAGGCGGACTGCAGTAAATGCAGCAAAATGTTGTCTTCCCTTGTGGTTTTAAATGGTTTTATAATTCTCTGAAAACATTATTCTAGGGTGTTTATACTCAAGACATCAATTGGACATATCCATTAATAAGAAATTTCTGAAGTAATTCTGTTACAGCACTTTACCTCTGATGAGCAGGACATGACAGCCGCAACCATTAAGGTGCCGTCTCTGCGGGACATTTACATACATTTACACCTCAGGTCCAGGAGCCCTGACCTGTTTAGACGCAACGTTACAGATAAAAACAGACAAACACCATCTCTTGGGTAACATGTTTGGACGTCTGTCTTGTGCATTTAGGTGTCAGCTCTACACTATCTCTATCTGTGTAACATTTCATATCACTCCCTTCAACGGCACAACAGAGACCGTGGTGGTTTCTGTCTTTTGCTGGTGCAACAGCGCTCTCTTGTGTCTAACCCCCTGAGTCACATCACGTCCTGTTCCCTGTTAGCTGAAGACACTGAGCCCTGCTGGGTGTCACAACACCTTGAGCTCAAGCAAAACCACTGTCACCACACTGTACATATACATGGAGTGTATATATATATTTATATATATTCACACCATAGAGGAAAAAGATCAAAGTTTCCTCTCCCCGCTCCGTCCCACTGCAAGTGTTTTCCAACCTGACTCACGGCTTTCCATTCACACTGCTGGCAGACATCGAGTTCTTGTTGCGGCCCAGCCAGGACGACAGGAGGCCGCGGGGCCTCAGCGGCCGGGTTGGGGCCTGGGCCAGGCGCACCATGCGGGGTGAGCGCCACACCTTAATGGTAGAGTCATCGCTGGCAGACAGCAGCAGCTCCTGGTCAGCGGGGCTGAACGCCACTGAGTTCACCACGTCGTCATGCGCCAGGCGTGCCAGACAGATGTTGTAGTGGCGGTCCCAGATGTAGCCGTGCTTGTCCTCTGCTCCGCTACGGGTAGGAGAGTGGAGAGATAAGTCAGCGAAGCCTTCATGATGAAATTATTTCAACATTGTTATCAAAGCATTTGCTTCAGTCTGTTATTAGTAAAAAAAAAAATAATTTCATTATTGATTATTCTGCCAATTATTTTCTCCATTAATAATAATAAATTAGTAATAATCTACATCTTTAAATTGCTCATTTTGTCTGACCAACAGTCCAAACCCAAACACATTCCCTTTACTATCAAATAAGACAAAGAAAAATAGCAAATTCTCAGATTTGTGAAGCTGGAAGCAGTTAATTTTTAACATTTTTGCATTAAAAATATTGACAATCAATTAGTCCATTGTCGATGAAAAGCAGAGAAAACCAATCAACATTTTTGTTTCAGCTCTAAACATTACCTGCTTTGAAGTCACTAAAGAGAACTGTCTGGTTTCATAAAACGAAGCTAAGAGACAACACCAATGTGCAATAGATTATTTTTTATCAGTTGTATTAAAATATTAAAGGACAGGTTCACATTTTTTCAATAATACTCACATGTCCATATGCACATTTAAAGAGTTGGTGGTCGCTAAATGGCTTTTGGCAGTTCTTCTGTCACTCATTTGCTTTGGAAATCACCCAAGACTCTCAACAATATCACTCGATGTAATCAATACCGCCCACATGGCAAATTCACTTACATATACTGTATCTGTGGTGGGTGATGTCTATTCTGAAATTGCTTTTTGGATGGAAACCTTTCAGAAAAGTATTCTGTAATACATCAGCTAGTGAAAAAGTTCCTATCCTGAAAATCTGTTTTAAACTCTTCGTGATGATCATCCTACAGAGCAGAGTTACATCATTCCTCACTTGGTCTGAAGGGAACATTTCATTTCCATCTCTTTGTTTTTGTTTTGCTTCTAAATGAAACCTCAAATTTGATATTGAAAGTGTATCTCCTACATCTTTTAAGTGCTTTCACAGATTCATTGAATAAATAAATTACCCGAGCTGTTCCTGTGATGACGGCAGCTTCCGTCATTCACACGAGCTACATTATTTTTAAACTATGTGACCGTTCACACGCCCAACGCCAAAAACAGCTCAAGATAAAAATAACAGGCGTCATATGTAAAAACAGGAGCATTGTGTCCACACAATATGCCATTATGGAAACACAGATGTTACCACGAAGACAAATTTACCACCATTCGCAGTATCAGTTCCCTTATCATACTTGACCACTAAATGGCAAAAACGCAGGCAAATTAATGGTGAGGGCTGCATGTGTGAAAGCTGCATCTATTCTTGGAAGATTAGACGGTCTTTGGGGACCCACCTGGCAACAAAGTCTCTGCTGACGTCGAGGAAGATGAAGAAGCACTCATCGTTAGGCGTGAAGGCTCGGTGAGCGCGCAGGCTCCGTCTCTCCTCCCTCAAACTCTTCAGATCGATGACGTGCAGGTCGATCTCCTCGGCGATGGGAGGAGGAGACATGGGGTCAGAGATCACACACCCGGCTGGCCAAGCCCGGCTGTTCACGTAAAGGTACCTGATGAATGAAAGGAAAGGAGTACATTTAAGAGTCATAACGGAGTACGCAATCTGAAAAGTTCATTGGATGTCGTTTTTAAAGGGCCAGTGCGTAACATTTTGGGGGATCTATTAGCAGAAATGGAATATAATATTCATAACAAAGTTTTCATTAGTGTATAATCACCTGAAACTAAGAATTGTTGTGTTTTCGTTAGCTTAGAATGAGCCCTTCATATCTACATAGGGAGCGGATCCTCTTCACGGAGTCCACCATGTTTCTCTGCCATGTTTCTACAGTACCAGATCAAACACTGGCTCTGTTGAGAACCTTTCACGATTTTACGTTACCTGAAAGCTACCTCAGTTACAGTAAATTGCGATAACGTGAGCCGCAGAGTGCAAAACCATGGTACCGCCAGCCGCCGTCGGACTTCCATTGCTCCTTAAGTAGTGTTATTATGGTAAGGATGGCCTCTGAGCTGATCTATATAGGGAGTGAGTCCTCTTCACGGAGTCTGCCATGTTTCTACAATAGCACAGAACGTATAACAACATTAGCTCTAGCGAGAGCCTTTTACGTTTTTACGTTACCAGAAGGCCACCGTAGTTCTCTGACACAACCCGTATGTGACATCTGAACATCTCATCCAAGACCATTAATATACTGCTATAACAGCCTCCTCTCTTCTGGGAGGCTTTACAGATTTTGGATCATTTGCTCCCATTCAGCCACAGACGCATTCGGCCGCTGATGTCGCAGTCGCCATTCCAGTTCATACATATGAGCCCACATAGCTTATTTTCTACATTGAAATCATACTGAATCTACACATCATTTGCTTACCTGTGGTCTGGAGAAAGGCCCATACCAATGATGTGTCCATGGATATCGATAACATGGTCCAAGGAATCAAAAAACTCATCTGAACTCCGCTCTTCCCCAAGTACGGGACCACAAGTGGTCATCTGGTCAGGCTTGATCCGCTTAATGCCTGGAAAGGGACAAAGACTACCGCATGAGACGTTTCTTGAGCAAAGTCTCATTAATCGTTGCATTATATCAGCATAGTTAAGCTGTGATCCTTCAGCTTGGAAGAGATCTTACCTATCTGGTGAGGGGAGTATGTAAGGCTGCCGGTGGTGAAGAGTAAGTAAGTTTTGTCCTCTCCGTCCCCGGGCTCAGAGGGCTCAATGAGGCTGGAGTCAGGGGCCTTCGTGTGTGCTCTGCCCATAATCTTAGCCACGTGGGTCTCAATCGCCAACTCTGTGTGGCCTACATTTTTACAACTCTAAGAGGAAGGAAGAGAAGTACACAAAAAGAGGAAGAATGAAGAACAGTATTACTTTAAAAAACACTGATCAAAATGCCTTGAGTTTTACACCTGGCTCACTGGTTCCAAACCTGGGGATCCCAACCTCCACTAGGAGCAAAGCTTCAAGAGGGGTCGTGAGGCCTTCTTAATTTTAGTGGGTGTTTTTAAAAAATATACAAGTGGCCTATATCTCAGGATTTCATTCATTTCTATGAAGAAAACTTATTTTTGAAGTTTGTATTATTGTATTGTATTATATAAGATATAAACAGGATAAGGGCACGGTAAAGACCTGAACACAGGCTATAGTCACAGAGCCTTCCCACTCTGCTCCTCGTCCTACATTAAAAAACTATGCAGTTAAAACAACAAAAGAGCTGATAGAACAACGGCCAAGCATCAGGGAAAAGAAAACACTGAATTTGTCAAAAAAGACGCCTATATCAAGTATGAATGATTATTAAAAATTTAAAAAAAAAACATAATACAGACAGAAAATGTTATTAAAAGTTCCTAAAATAACAGGAAAACTCATCTCTGTTGCAATATTCAAAGGAAATAATCTGCTCAAAATTCAT
Source organism: Hozukius guyotensis (assembly GCA_916700995.1). NCBI lineage: Eukaryota > Metazoa > Chordata > Actinopteri > Perciformes > Sebastidae > Hozukius > Hozukius guyotensis. The sequence continues at coordinate 12,912 of CAKALU010061246.1, forward strand.
ACAAATCGCTCGTTTTACACAAACTTCCGGAAGTTATTGCGTTCACTATTTGGGTTAATAGTACAATTTACCAGTTGTTCAGTACTTTTATTGTTATTCATTGAATATAACATGAAATATCCATAAAATATGTCACTTAGTCAGGGACCGTCAGTTTACTCCATAATAGAAAAGGGGTTCCTGAAGTAAGATTGGGAACCACTGATCTAGCTCACCTGTATAACATGCTCCAGGCCTGAGATGGTGGGAGAAGAGAAGCGGGCAGTGGGGAGTCTTGCTCCCTCGCCACCTTCCTCTTCCTCATCTTCTTCCTCACTGCCAGAGGTTCCCAGGTCAAAGAGGAGGGGCTGGTGCTGCTGCTGCTGCTGCCCTTTCTGCCTTCGAGCCTGGGACTGAGCCTCATAGTCCAGCAGCAAGTCCGGGTTGTCATGACGACGGCAGTGGGCCACCATCACTGTGCGGATGGTGCTGGCGTTGACGTTCTGGATCTTGAAAAGGCGCTTGACTACGTTGACGTTCTCTGATTCAACATCCTGTCGGAGAAAAGAAAAGGGGTGAGGAGGAAAGACATGGAGTGTAATTTGTTTTCCAATCACGTCTAAGAGGCTTTAGCTGCTGCGCTCGGTCTCACCTGGAAGGCTTTGTTAAGCCAGAGCACGGAGCAGGACGTCATGTTGCCTATCCAGTGCAGGTTCCCCGAGATCAGGTGAGTCTCATTCAGCCAGCAGCCAAACACATCGTACGGCTTGTTCCTCACACGCGACAACAGCGTGTAGTTTTCTGCAGTGTGGTAAAACATGAAGGGAAGAACGGGAGAGTTGGAAACACACACAAACTCCTAGCTGAGGAAAGACTACCACAAAAGATTATTGTGAAAACTAAAAACTAGAATGGCACTTGGAGAGCGCAGACCTCCGCCCCCCTCTCCGTGCAGCTTGCGCCATCATCCACATGTATTTTTGTTTATGATGAGATCAGCTGTAGGTAGCAGAGCATCGTAAAACACTTCATTCAAACTGGACAACCGTCGTCGTTACTCTGTCCAACAATCACCAAGTGTGCTTTGGTCGAACTCAACTGTAATTTCACAGTTTAATGTGAAAAAACGCCGAATCTACACCCCCCGCTCTCTCTCTGTCCCTCTCTCTGCAGGCAGAAGGAAAGAGGCAGGGTGACAAGTCATGAACGCGCCATCAGTTACACTGCGCATGTCTTAAAGCCTGTGGTGTTAATGCACAGGCTGAGCAGAGTTATTACAAAAAATTCCCGAAGCCAGATCATGATCCGGATCGCCACCAAAATCTAATGGATTGGTCATTGTGCCACACCCCACCCCTCCAAAAAATTTCATTCAAATCCATCGCAGAGTTTTGGAGTAATCCTCCAAACGGACAAACCAACAAACAAACCCACGGCGGTGAAAACATAACCTCCTTCCTAGGCCTTCGGCCTTGGCGGAGGTAATAACTTCAAGAAACATTAACAGGAAATGATGACACACTACTGTTCTGGGATCATTTTTGCTTCCTACCCAGACTGATGACAGCGATTTCCCCAGACGAGGAGTGGTGTGGACCCAGGTAGACACCAGACACGAGCAGCAGGGTGTCGTCAGCATTGAACTGGGAGAACTGGGTGTAGCCCCAGTTAAACTGCCGCATGCTGGAGCTGTGCACCATCGAGATATTACCATCTGGCCGCTCCGTGTCCCATAGCTGCACAAAAGAAGCCAGAGGTCAGGCTTGGAAAGTGGATGGTAAGGAGGACGACAGCTGATGTTGGTTACACATTTAGGGGATCAGAGAAGAAGAAGGCTAAAAAGACCCCTGGATTTATAATAATTGCATCTGTATATGTTACATGTTACAAGAGCTTACTGCCCAAAGTAAAATACCACAGTTCATCCTGTTCAACCGAAAGATTCCTTAACATGTTGAGTCTGGTTTTAATGGAAATCTGCTAACTGCTGAGGTTCAATGGACATGCAAGAGACGTTTCAGTGATAATCATAAGCCCGCTATGAACATTAAACCTTAGTAAAATCTCTCAAGAAGCAGCAATTGCATAAACTATTTTCAGTGAGTTAATCATTTAATACATTTTAGAGTTCAAATGACAAATTTCCCATGTTAATGTCAAATTAAATGCCATATGTTCTGGATCGATTGGTCTTTAATAATAATGATTTCTCATCATGTTCTCATCTAAAATCATAATTATATCAACGACTTGTTGCTTTGACAGTTCCAGACGACTCCCCAGAATAATCAGATTGGTGTTCATGACCCCCCCACCCGACGTAAACAGCTGTTTCTACCTGCCTCCCCCTGCTGATTTTGAGTGATTATTGTGAATGATCTGATTAATTGGCGTTGTCCGATGTGCTCCAGGCACTTTGGATTTGATGCATTCTGGGACTTTTTCTGTCCGCCTGACCCGCAGGAAATCCCCCGTCAGAAACTCATGTGCCTACACTCAATAAAATCTATTCTAAGGCTGATTATATCACTGGTACAGGCAATGTAATGTAAAAAACATGCCTCAGTCTAAAATATGTTATTTTATTTTGAACATGTGATTTAATTTTTTTCTTCACAACCATCTTGCAACCCCCTGCAATTATGAACCACTGCTCTAATTCACCAGTCGAGCTGCTTCCCAGCACACAGTCAAGCACCAAAGCAAACTCCAACATTTAAAACCAAAATTAAGATTTAACATTCTAATGAATGAAACCCATAAAAAGTACTTAAAACCTGGAGAAAAAAAATGTGTCAGTAAATAAGAACACAGAAAGTGTTTTAAAACTAGAGTCAAGATATTGGCTTGTCGTAACCTTTAAGGTTAATTTTGAACCGATAAAAAATGTGTGATTCATTTGCGATTAATCGCGTTTAACTATGGACGATCATATGATTAAACTCCATTAAAGATTTTTAATTGATTAACAGCCCTAGTACATAACCAAAGGCTGAACACAATCACTTGTGACGCTGGCAGAAAGAAAGAAAATATGATCTGGGTTGAAAGTGACCTCAATAATATTTGAAATCCCTACCTTAACGGTGCAGTCTTTGGAGCAGGAGGAGAAGCGGTGACCTCTGTGAGAGAAAGCCAGGTGGAGGACTTGGTCAGTGTGCTCTCTCAGCGTCTGAACCTCCACACAGGGGATACAGTCAAACAGACGCCTGAACTCCCTGTACCATGACACCGCCGCTGCACAAAGGAAGATCAGGGGTTATTAGCTGCAATTGGTCTAAATATCTATACTCATAACTCAAAGCTGTTATCAGTGTCTTTTTTATACTGAATGAAACTGACTTCTTCTGTTAAACCTACGATTATTTACCTGGGTGTCGGGGAACAGAGCGTGGTATGCGGTAGTAGCTGTAGAACAGCTCCCTCCAAAGGAACTCATCTCTGGAGACAGCCAGCCACTGTCTGCAGGTCAGACCAGCTCTCAGCACGGCATCATGGGGCAGACGCAGGAAGATCTCCAACACCAGGCTGTCCGGCAGAACTGGGCCACACTCCATCCTAACATCCTGTGTACAACACACACATATCACAGGTACATGGAGGTGATGTTCTGTGAAAGCAACTTCAACCCCTTCACATTAATTGTTTCAACTCTAGTCAAATACAGAGGACACACAGACTGCATGACCTGAACTTCAATCTGACTTGAGTCCTTTTATACTTGACTCTGATAACTTGAGAACTGATTGTGCAAAACGTAGCTTGAAATAAATAAATTAAAGCTGAAATTGATGATCGTTTTTACACATATTCCACCGATATATTTAAAATGCTTTCTTTTATTTCAGATGTTAAATTGGTATGGTGTGATTTTTGCGGTAATCTGTACCAAACAAAGATGTTTTCTTAAGTCTGTAAAATATGATGTGTAGGCCAGGACATCTCTGCAGCACCACAATATTTAATTTAAAAATGGTATTTTGACACACATTTAGCCTTTAACAAATATTGTGCCTCTTGCGATTTGAATATTGCAGTAGGCAATATTTCGATTTATATGAAATTACGATTAATTGCGCAGCTGTACTTTTGGTCAAATTAAGTATACAAGAGTATTTTCAGTAGGGATGCACCGATACTGACACTGAATGAAATCGGTGACAATGTGGCCGATCTATTCTACTCAATTCAATTCGTGGATGTTTATACTATATACATTATATACTGTAATTTTAATTATTGACCAATTTGTTGCTGCAATAAAAAGATTTACACTTGAATTGTAATTCCTGGTTATTTTGAAGATTTTTTTACCAAGTTACTGTTGTATGATGTATAATTAAAAAAAATAATAAAGAACAAATAAATAAATTTACATATCTATATTTATTTGTTACACTTTGTTTTACAAAGTTAGGAAAGCGATGTTTAAGTCAAGCCTGATGTTGCCTTATACATAAAAGAATGATCCCAGTCACTTCCACTCAGTGAGGCATAAAGCTTATTAATTAAACACTTGTATCAGATCGGTACTCGGTATCAGCCGATACCCAAAGCCCAGGTATCACTATCGGGACTGAAAAAGTTGGATCGGTGCATCCCTAATTTTCAGGCAACAGATGATAATCACTGCATGCCAAATTTAAGATGCCATACTACAGCTGCAAATGTCTCAATTAATCAATAAGTCTGTCAAACTGTCAAAAAATAGAGAAAATGCTCATAGAGAGATGACATATTCTTGCTAAGAAGATATATTATAGTTTAGAAGGAAAAAAAAACTGAAATCAGTCATATTATTTTACCCTCTGCATCCATAAATAACTTGAGGCCTCACCTTTCACGGGACTATCACACACCAAGCTCTCACAATATCAAATGACACTGTTCACCTCCTAAACCAACACTTCACAGCTTGAAATAAATAAATTAAAGCTGAATTACAACCATCTGCTCGGAGATACAGAACACTTTGATGGAGAAGATCAGCTGGAGTTTTTTATTCCTTCTGCAACAGCAGCCTCTGAACAATCTGCCTCACTGACACTGTTGTGAGCTGGGATGAATGAGTGCATACATGAAGATTTTGTGTCCTGTTTATATCTGATCTGTATATGTGTATGTTGCTATGTGTTGCTATGTGTATATATGCATATTTCTGTGTACTAGCTGTGGAAACAAACATCCCTCTGGGATAGATAAATAAATCTAAATCTAATCTAATTTGAGGCTGACAGCTGAGAGCTGTTACACTGGTATGTGTGTGTGTGTGTCACCATGCACAGACAGCAGCACTGAGTTGTGTCAGCACATACAGGTCTCTCTTATTAAAACTATCATCATTATGTTTGACAGTGCTCCAGTGCGCCACTGAGCTTAATGACTCTACACATCAGTAGAGAGGAGTTTACGCTGGATCAGAGCCATGTTAGTTATGTGGCATTTACAAGCTAAAACAAGGGTAAAACATTAGGGGATTTCATGCAAACTAAACTGTATAAACACAAACCTTCGTCTAACTCTGACAAAGGTAAATCAGCTCTTCTTCCTAGGACCAACCCGTCGTCAGTGGAGAAGATGACCTAACATGGACATTTGTGTCGCTGTGCGCTAAAAACCCAAAACAAGTTCCTGTTGTTTACAATGAGAGCTGAAGACTGACCAGCCTTCCTACTGACCTACCAGACGTTACACAGCGACAGATCTGACAACTAGCGGACATGTGTGTGTGTGATTGTGTAGTAAAATCATGTAAGAGCTTCATTTAAAGCTCTGCTAGCCAGACAACCAGTCTCTCATGCTAACGTTAAGCTAGCTAACTTGTTAGCTTGTTTTGCTTTCTACTTTTAGCTCCAGTAAGACGTTTATTTCTAACAAAAAGCGGCTACTTTTATAAACTAATGTTGCAGGAGTTAATCAGCTTGGCTTAGTATAAACTCGTTGACATATAAAGTGTGACCCACCTGCTGGATCAGAGTATGTTGGAGAGGAAATCAACCGGCTAGCTGGTTAGCGCTGAAGGCTAGCAGCAGAAACATGACAACAAGCCTGCAGCAGACTCTACTAGCAGATAACAGCAGCATCGCTCCGGCGAGACCAACTCAATCGATTCCGTATTTACAAGATTTACATTTTTCTCTTGATTATGATTAAATCATCTCTTGGTAATAATGGCCACAAGATATTTTGTTATTATTAGAAACTATCACAAGGCTGATTCCAATTTGTCCTTTTGCTTGTTTTTTTTTTCTTTTCTTTTTATCATTTATATTTTTTATCTATTATTGTTTTTTTAGGTCTTTTTATATCCAAAAACAACATTGTCAAAGTTATATTACATTTTATGTGTAGCCCTGATAGATGTCATTCAATACTATATTACAAATGTCACATGTTTCAAAAGTCGCTTAAAGGGTCATTTAATTGCTGTCTTGTAATTGCTTTTCCCCATGTTGTCCATGTATCTGTTTTTATGTTTTTTTATTTTTTCCCACTCACAATGTTGTTTGGTTACGATTGCCCAGAAGTCTTTATAGATATTTAAATCAATATCCTCCTCACAAACACTAACCATACACTTCCACGCAACACACACACACACACACACACACACTTGTCTTTTTTGATTTATTTACTGTATTGTTATTGTTGTTATTATATATATCTTGTTCTAATTGTTTTGTTATCACTATTATGTAGTCATATTATTTCTTTATATTAATCGTGTCTCTAGGTGGAGGCTTCAGATAAGCCCAGTGGGTTTTTTGCCTCTTCCATCACTGTATATTATTCATTTATTTTTTTGTTATGTTGTGTCTTAAATTGTGCAAAATAAATAAATAAAACAAAAAAACAAGTATGCCCATATAACAGAATTGATTTAATATGTTTAATTTCATATAGCTGAGGTGAAACCTGATTTACTGACATGGTTTATGAAGTGTGAAGCTGATTTACTGTATATTTTTTTTTCTGTCAACCTCAAACCCAACAGGCAACAACAGCTGTCAGTGTGTCAGTGTGCTGACTTGACTATGACTTGCCCAAAACTGCATGTGATTATCATAAAGTGGGCATGTCTGTAAAAGGGAGACTCGTGAGTACCCATAGAACCCATTTTCATTCACATATCTTGAGGTCAGAGGTCAAGGGACCCCTTTGAAAATGGCCATGCCAGGTTTGCCTCGCCAAAATTTAGTGTAAGTTTGGAGCGTTATTTAACCTCCTTTGCGACAAGCTAGTATGACAGAATTTTCACTCTAGCTTTAAAACTGAGCCCAGTACATCCTCCGGAAGATCGATTGTGTTAATGCGTTAAAATGAATTTGCGTTTTCATATCATATAAATTATGTACTTTATTGTGTCAGTTCATATCGATGATACATGTATTTTCCTTTCTGTTATTTTAACATCTTGACACTCATTTTTGTATCAATTTTAATCTTTCCCCTACAGAAACAAAACACAAGACAAAAAAAACAAAAAAGTCTGCATAATAATGCAATCATTTTGTTACTATATTTCTCTAATGAAATATACTGACAAATATATATTCCCATCTTTGAAACTTGATTACAGTTGTTATGACAACCAAATGCTCATGATAGACATATGACTATTTAGTTGTTTATACACATTGCATGAAAAGACCCCTTATCATAAATGTGTACACTGTTCTTATGTTAATTACTGTCAGTGGCAATATCTCATTTTGTTCACCATTTTCAGATATTTGACGTAAACATGCAATGGAAAAATGAACGACATAACTGTAATACTATACTTCCTGTATCTGTGGTGGCCCTCAGTTTGCTGACATCAGTCAGTGAATACAGTCTCTGTAACTGAAGAAACACTCATTGTCTTGTATCGGTGCGCATACATCATTACACTGACCACATGGGAACAGATGACTTCTACATTAACTCGTAAAAGAAGAAATTAAAGTGGAACTATGCTGTGACTGATATTCTCTGGTAAGTATTTACTTACTTACTTACTTACTAACTTTCTTTTTAAACAGACAATGCTGTAGCAAACAGGTTTCATAAACAACATGTCATCGTGAATAGTGACATATTTTCCCATAGACAGCCTTATTGTATTCACTGTGGTGAGAAACACATTTTAATCAAGTAAATACTTATAACATGAAAATGCATAGTAGGGTTGTGTGTTAAACGGAGCGTGTTAAACCTGATAGGGGGGAGATCAGGTTACCTGCTACCACATTATGTCAGCAGCAGTATGGCTGATACTACAAACAGATAAAAGAAGAATTCATGCCTGTTTTACATTGTCTTCTTCCTTCAGTTTTGCGCAGAGCCGCTGAGTGGATAGCTTCTTGCTGTGGCTCCTCAAAGAAGAACAGGACAGCAGCAGGATGACAATACCAGTGTAAAGGTAGGTACCAGTGAAATGGTAGTGAAATAATGATCTATATGGTGGCTAAACTTATTGTTTTCTTCAAGGTGCAGAGCAGAAAGTGTGGACAGTCTCCAGTGATGGAACAACATCCAGTCAAAATCTTCCCTAATTCCTCTGGACAGTAGAGTTGCCCACATTTCCCCCCCACCTTATTTATCTCTGATGTTTATTCACTTTACAGCATGTTGCTCTGTGTTGCTCTGTACTTGTTATAATGATGACTTGTCTGAAAACTCCTTGTTGGGAAGTTGGATAATGTCTGACAGCAGACAAGTGCAGCAGTGGCTCAGAAGTGGCTAACATCTACTTTTATGTACTCATCATTTATGTGGTAGAAATGCAATGTGGTCAGTACAACAAATTAATCAAATCAATTAAAAAAATGTTTGGTAAAGATCATTTAATTATCTGTGTCATTAAAGTGTCCTTACACTGTTTCTCCAGGAGAGACACACTTTTCTCTTATGAGACTCTTTTTCTGAGTATCTGGCGCCATCATGTGGAAGAAAAAATAACTGCAACTACCTGCTGACTGAAGAAAGACAGAGAACTGGTTTATTTATCACTGAAATGAAACAATGTTAAATAATATGATGTGAAATTACATTATTTCAAAGCAAGTATTTACTCACTAGCTTATCATGACAAACATTTCATTACTAAATAAGGATACACATTATAGATGGTCAGTCAGTCACAACTTAAGGTAAAAACACATTTTCAAAAATTCCACCTCTTTGACGTACATGAAATACTTGTTGGTTTTGTTATCTATCAACTAATAATTAGGGCTGATCCGATGCTTCAAAGCTTCGAAGCTTCAACCATGGTAATCAACCGACAAATCACTATTCGAATGCTTCGTTTCTTGCTTTTTATATATATAAATATGTAATAATAATGTATAAATCTCAAAATAGCCTATGAAATAAGGAATAATCCCATTCATATTCAACATGAATTAATATAGTTATTCTCAGATGGATATCGCTGTTTGTTATGTGTAGAGGTGCGTGTGTGTATAGTAGTTCTGCAGCGGCGCTGTCCCGAAGCTTCGAATACCTTCGAATATTTCTCACCGAAGCTTCGAAGCCCAAAAAATGGTATTCGGGACAGCCCTAATATTAATAGCTACTTTTATGTGCATTTAATTGTTTCGATGAAGATAGAATAGACTTTATTGTCCACAAATGTGTCAAATTGTCTTTGACCCATCCGGCTGTTCATTAAAACATCAAAACATACACCCACACACCATATAACAAAAACATTATGAATACTCCAAGTAATAAAATACACATAATTTAAGAAAAGCATCTTTCAATGCAAAATATTAAGACTGTGTCTTTAAGAATTGAGCAAGTCTGTGGGATAAATTACCTCTTATATATGTCAATTATGGTCAATTATTATATGGAGGCCTCCGGGTACATTCTGGGCGAGTTAGCAGACTATCACAGGTGTAACACACATAGACAAAAAAACACATTTACACCTGCAGCACTGAGCCAATGTGCTGGTTACCTTTCCCCAGCCACATGTCTATATGTACTGGTATTCTCGGTGGTGTAGTGGTCATTGATGAGGTGGGTGTACAACTGGGTAGATGGGTAGGTTACCGAGGAGGTAGTGTGTGTACTCGCCTATATATTTTCCAGTGGCTTTTTGGCTGATTGGTGGGTATATTATAAACCGCCAGAAAAGAGGATGGCATACCTCGTATACCTGCGTATACCCTCTTCTACACCACGGGGTATTCTGGGTTTACAGAACTAAAAACAAGACTTTTTCTCTGGATTACACTTCTTAAATCTGACACCCTACTGATATGACCTATAAAAACATTAAAAAGTTCTTTAAAGGCAAAGGCTTTGTTGGTATCACCTATGAGCAAAATCCTTATGAACCTTTCTTTTATGTCAAAAAGAAAAGTGCATTTACCTGTTTTGTGTTTTACCCTGCCTGCTACAGTTGGAAGATTTATTTATAGAATCAAAGCTTTCTTGATTTCACCCCTCAAAACTGACTCTCTATTGATATGATCAACAAAAACAAACCATTAGATTATTTGCAAGCACCTTGGCAAAGTGTGTATTTCTTAGTAATGATAATGTCTTCATAAAAGAAGGGTTTAAGTGATGGACTCTTTCCTGTTTTTATTTCAAACTGGGTATCATCCTTGACAAAAAATCTTCAGAAGTCTTTTTCTTCGTTAGGGGCACAGTTAAGTAAACTACTAAGACTATATTATATTATATTATATTATATTATATTATATTATATTATTAGATGAAAGTCAGTGTAAACCACATGACAGAACAGGAAAAGACTGTATATGCTCAGTGTTGATAGTATGCTTGCTGCAACAGGTGTTTTTGATGGGTGACTTCCTACAATAATTACCATCATATGTAATATCATATCATATTTATTTAGAATAGAAGAAAGCACAAATGTATTTACATTCACATGTACAGTATAGGATACAATACAATTTTACAATTACACAACAGTATAGTAGATACAGTCTGTGCAAGGTTAAAGTGACAATTTCCGTTTACAGTGTGGAAGGATGCAGCTGAAACAATGTACACCAGCGGCCACGTCCCTTAGTCTCTACTCACTGTACAAATCTCTCACTGTAGTTTTCACCTGAGCTGGTGAGGATGTGATGCAAAATAAACAGTGTAAAAATGTAGAAAATATTTGTTTTTTGTCTCACATTTTGTAGTGATTTTATGACACTTGGTTTTAAGATTACACAGAGAATAACAACTTTTTTTGTAAAATCTTCAAACACACTTGTTTTTCAGCATACAGACAAAATATTAAAACATCTTTCTGTTGGAATTTTGATCATGTGATAGCCCAAGAAACAAGCAATACAAATAAGGCAACATATTCAAATGTCTTTGCGAGATGCTTTACAGTATGCTTTATAGTAATGCTCTTAAGATTAACACAAAGAAAACGGAAGAAATTGTATTTGGTTCACCATCTGACTCTCATAAAGTTCCTATTGTTAGTCATAATGAAAAAATCCAGCCGGTATTTTCATATAAATATTTGGGAGTAATGATTGATCATCTGTTATCTTGGAAAGACCACATTGAATTTGTCTGTAAAAAGACAAAACAAAGAATTTACTTTCTCCGCCGCCTCAGGTCTTTTGGGGCGAGTAAACAAATTCTTCTTTTGTTTTTTACTTCTGTGATTATGAGTGTTCTACAGTATTGTTATACTACATGGTACAAGAGTTTGTCCACTACTTTAAAGTCAAAACTGCTTCACCAAATGAAAATCTTCTCAAAGATTGTAGGTCAACCCCTTGAGAAACTCTATGAATCAGCCTATCATAATAACATCTTAAGGCTGGCTAACACCATCGTCTCTGACCCCAACCATGTTTTGAACAGTGAATATGAATTGTTACCATCAAATCGGAGATACAGGGTTCCACGATTGAATAAGGTTAGACTGAAGCACTCTTTTGTCCACCAGTCAATCCTAAAACTAAATATGGAGCCTAATCCCAGATCAAATGTACGTTGAAGGGCCCTGAATATCGTCTTCTGTGATTGTAATGTTTAACTGTACGTATCCTTGTTTCTTGTCTCTGTCCTTTCTGTGATGTTGCAAATGGAGCTGCTGTGATGCAAAACAAATTTCAGACCTGTCTGACAATAAAGTATTATCGTATTATCGTATCGTAGTCACATCAACTCATTTATTTCCTTATAGTCTCATCAGGATCTCTTTAATGTCTCCACTACAGCTGTATCATCTAAAGTGCAACGTTGTTCTGCTGTTCTCCTGTCCCTCCGTGTTATTCTGTCATCATAGCACCATGGTGGGGATGTGGTGCACCATGGTGGGCATCTGGTGGTGTTGGTGGGTCATGGCCGTCATCTGTGGGGGCGGAGGAGGGGACACTTTGGATGCCGCGTCTGCCGCGTGCGCAGCCGGTCTGTGCCGCGCGCTCTTCTGGTGCGCCCTCAGGCCCGCCAGCTGTGAGTAGGCGCTCTGACAAACGTGACACTTGTAGGGTCGCTCGCCGGTGTGCAGGCGCACATGGTTACGGAGCGTCGATGACTGGCTGAAGCGGCGGTTGCAGAAGCGGCAGACGAAGGGCTTGTCCAGAGTGTGGATGCGCATGTGGGAGCGCAGGTTGCTGCGCGAGTTGAAGCCGCGGTGGCAGATGACGCACCGCATCCGCGACGCTGTGGTGGGGCAGGAGGGTGGGGAGCAAGAGGGAGGGCCGTCACAGGGGTGGGAGTCATCTGGGAGAGGGAATAAAAGAGGATGGAGATGAGTTTAAGTCTGTCTCAGATGCTGCTGAGGTTTGGTGATCTAAAAATGAACCACAATGAAATAAACTCACTAAAAACCCTGATATTGATCCGTAAAACTACTCACCAGTCCTGGTTTTCTTCAGATGTTCTTCTGTATCTATTCCAGGAACTCCGGGGATTCCCAGGAATGTGTTGTGGGTGTTTCCATACCAGACTAGAAGCTCCTGGTCTGGTGGGATGGTCTGAGGAAGACAGGGCAAAGGTCAGATTATAAATAAGTGATTGAAATTTGCTGTTCTGTTTTTATGCACCAAATATCTGGAACAAGCTCCCAGACACCTGCAACCTCCAACTCTGAGTTCTTTTAAATCAAAGCTTAAAACTTTCCTGTTTATTGCTGCCTTTTATTAAACCAGATAATGATCTTATACTGCACTAGAGCTTTTACTCTTGTGTGTTATATTCTATTTTAGCTTCTATCCTATAGTTTTTATTTTTAGCTTGTTTTTATTTTTTCTAATCTTTAATGTTTTTATAACTGTTTTAATTATGTCTTAATGTTCTTTTAAATCAAAGCTTAAAACTTTCCTGTTTGCTGCTGCCTTTTATTAAACCAATATTGATGATCTTATACTGCACTAGAGCTTTTACTCTTGTGTGTTATATTCTATTTAAGCTTCTATCCTATCTTGTATTTTTAGCTTGTTTTTATTTTCTAATCTTTAATGTTTTTATAAATGTTTTAATTATGTCTTAATGTTCTTTTGCACTTTGTCGCAATGTTCTTGAATGTTTATGTAAAGCACTTTGAATTGCCCTGTTGCTGAAATGTGCTCTACAAATAAAGCTGCCTTGCCTTGCCTTGCCTTGCCTTCTGTGATTGATGCAAATCAATTTAACCGAATTACAGAAATCACATTTGCATTGTCCAGTAGGCGGCGCTGCTCTCAAGGACATTTAATTCACATTGTTGGTGGTCGTCAATAAAAAACCCATAAAGTCACCAAAAGGCCCAGTCAATGTTTACAGACCTACAGTATTATATTCTCACACGCTATAATGCACAGAAACAAAACTAAAAAGTGTATAATCTCACCTCCACCGCCTTGTAGAAGATGCTGCTGCCGATCTGCACCACCTCCAGGTTCTGCTCTTGTTCGTTCCGGGCGCACTTGATGTAAGTCATCCAGCTGCGTTGGTCCTCCTGGCTGGCATCGATGAAGTAGCGCACAGAGCCGTCTTCATTGAACACCTGAGAGCACACAATATTATAAGGAAGTTATAAAACACTGACTCTGGCACAGACACACACCCACACCCACACTGTAAACAATTGCTGTTAATTTACAGCAGGATTTCAACAGTATTAACCTGTTATTGCTAAAAAAAAAACAGTGCTTTACTGTTAATACAAAAGAAAACCTGTTAAATTACGCTCATAGGCCGTTTATTAACTGAACTATAATGCATTCTTAAAAATC
>CAKALU010061247.1:0-72995 GCA_916700995.1 Hozukius guyotensis
AGTAATGTTAGCTGACCAGACGAAGGTCTCTCCATGAATCAATGCTGATACTAGTGTTGGCTTTTCCTGCCTCAGCGCAGGCTGAGAGGCAGCGGGGCTCCGCAGAGTAACTTGTCGTCTCCGCCCGCAGCCGGAGAGAGCAGGGGAGACACCGGCACCCGGTCGGTAAAGAGACGACAACGTTACTCTGCGGAGCCCCGTCACTTCACAAGACACAGGAAACCTCTGTTGGTCTGGAGGAGCTGCAGCAGTTTTTTCTGCACAAACGTCCACTGTACATTCACTAGATATTCTCAGAGCTAAACTAACTATTCTGCAGTGTGGAGTGAGCGGGCGTTCACGTCTAGAGGTGGAGCGAGTACGCGAGAACGCGCGCGCTGTCTGAGTGAAGACGAGCAGGCAGAGGAGACGAGACAGCGGCCACACGCGAGCGCGCATATGCGAGCGCGCATGTGTGCCGACCCGCTACATTTATACGCTTAGAAAGTTACAAACAGTCCCTTTAAGAAAAGTAAATAACTAGAAAAATTAAATAATAAAAGAAATTAAATGAAATCAGATAATGGACTTTAAATAAATAAAAACAAATAGGGAAATAAAGAGGGTCGTAGGAGAGGTGTATTGAATATCCCTCCTTGCCATGGAGACTCCTAATGGTGACTAAATTGATGAAGAAGAAAAATTTAATTTCCCTTCGGGGATCAATAAAGTGTCTTCTTCTTCTTCTTCTTCTTCTTCTTCTTCTTCTTCTTCTTCTTCAACACGTCAAAGACTTTTAATCTTGTTAAACTCTTTGTACAGAAAATTGTGCATCCACAACGGCATAGACTGTATCCACACTTGTGTTTTAGGCTGTATATTTCTACACACACTGAAACACCTATGTCTGATTAAATCAACATAACTACAATTTAATGAAACATCATTGCATTGTTTGTTGCAGTGTATTTGTTGATTATACCACTGGGAGTCACTAAAGTCACATATTATACACATAAGGTCTTCAGTAGCTCTAACTGCAGTAGAAGTAGACTACAATCACTCTCATCTGTCAGCCTCAGGCTCACTGATAGGTTAGACAGGTGAAGGCACGCAGTACATCACTCCAATCCTCTGGATTACATCAGTCCTGCCTGTCGGCCACCCATCATGCACTTCTGCAACAGCCTCGTCACTGTGAAAGTCGGCTAGTTAGTGACTTTACCAGTAACTTTATACATAGACACACTGACTTTCCATCCATGGCCTGTGTAGACACACAAGTTACAAGGAATAAATAGCCGATGGTAAAAAAAAAAATAGGGACCAATAGTTTGTTTATATTATAATAATTACAGTTATTTATGAAAGTAATTAATTGACCAGTGTTGCCAGATCTTGCGAGAGAAACAAGCAACCAGGTCGATAGAAACAAGCCCAAAAGAAGCAAAAAAAGCCAAAACAAGCGTCCTTACCTAATATGAGGGAGAGAGGCGGAGACTTGATCACTTCATATGGTCGATTGTATGTATGAATTTATTTTGGATTGCATGCATTTCAGTTCATTTTCCTTCATTGCGTTGCAATTTTGAATCCATTTTTAGCTTGTAACTTTACATTTTTATTGTCAACTAAACTTAAACAAATTGAACATTTAATTTATTTTTTGCATTTTGTTTCGTTTTTTCAAAGACCAGTGTTGCGTTTGTTTTATGTTTTTCAGTTCCAACATGTTGAACCAGATCGACATGATGTTCTCGTATATCACACTTACAGTTACAGCAAACTGTCTGCGAATCGTCGGAGAGAGACATGAGCCCAAATAAGCAACTACACTTTAGAAACAAGCCCAAAAAAACGCAACCTGCTACTACCAATATTTGTAAGCAACTTTTCAGGAAAACAAGCCCAAATTCGCTGATAATAAGTGGACTTGGCAACTCTGCTTAAAACTATTGTGATGTCTGAAATGTGTTGCGGTTTACGGGGCTAGACTTATTGTTCTGGGGGGTTGACCCGTGACCCTATAGAGCTGGGGGGGGGTGGCTCCAGATCTGAATTTCACCTAGGGCACCAAAAGGGCTAAAGTCGGCCCTGTTGCAACTTGCCATGATGGCAATTAACAACATTTCACCAGTATGTTAATTGAAAACATAATCCGGGCAGCGTTACGTGTCATTCAATTAAACAATTAAATCAACACATAGGTTAACAATACATATAAAAGAAATAAAGGGAGAAATAAACACAAACAAACAAAAAAATATTTGTTTTCAATAAACTTTATTTTAAATTTGTATACAATACAAAGAACAATTAAATCAACACATAGGTAAACAATACATATAAAGGAAATAAAGGGATAAATAAAAACAAACAAACATAACAATAAAAAAAAATTCTCTTTTTTTCAATAAACTTTATTTTAAATTTGTTAACTATACAAACAACAATTAAATCAACACATAGGTAAACAATACATATAAAGGAAATAAAGGGATAAATATAAACTAACAAACATAAAAATGTAATATTTTTTTTCTTTCTTTTTTTCAATAAACTTTATTTTAAATGTATAAACAATACAAAGAACAATTAAATCAACACATAAGTAAACAATACATATAAAGGAAATAAAGGGATAAATAAAAAATAAACAAATACAGAAATAAAAATGTAATATTTCTTTTCTATAAACTTTATTTCAAATTTGTATACAATACAAAGAACAATTAAATCAACACATAGGTAAACAATACATATAAAGGAAATAAAGGGATAAATAAAAACAAACTAACATAAAAAAATAAATCTTTATTTTTTTCAGTAAACTTTATTTTAAATTTATAAACAATACAAAGAAAATTAAATCAACATATAAAGTAAATAAAGGGATAAATAAAAACAAACATAAAAATATTTTTTTTCTTTCTTTTTTTTCAATAAACTTTATTTTAAATTTGTAAACAATACAAAGAACAATTAAATCAACACATAGGTAACAATACATATAAAAGAAATAAAGGGATAAAAAAAAAAAATACAAAAATATATTTTTTTTCTTTCTGTTTTTTTCTATAAACTTTATCTTAAACAATACAAAGAACAATTTAATCAACACATAAAGGAAATAATGGGATAAATAAAAACAAACACATAAAAATAAAATAACATAAATAGTTTGCTGTTTGTTAATTAGTTCCTGACGTCATTAGTTGGAGACATGTGAGTTGTGACGTCACTAGGTGGATCTTGTTGGTTTGCCCCCCCCCAGTCCTGCAGGACCCGCCTCCAGTCAGTCTGCTGACCGACCGGGTCTCCATTTCGTCTCGGACCTTCAGAGACATCAGACCTAACCCAAACCCTGCAGGACCTCCTGTCTCCTCTCCTCCTCCTATAGCCTGGATAACTTCTCTCTCTGTAGTGAAGCAGTGTGTTTTATCCTCTCTCTGTCTCTCTGTGTGATGATGATGAGCGTGTCGGTGGCAGAGAGCTGCTTTCTGTCCGCCCTGCAGCCCAACATCTCGTCCTGCACCGCCTATGTGGTTCCCTCGGACGGTGCCTGTCCGGACCCGGTGTCTAAAGCCCGCAGGGTCCGGGAGCAGGTCCGGATGCGTCTGGCTGAGAAGAAGTCCTCCTCTTTACCCAGACTGGACGACTCTCTGAACGGAGCGACAGGTGAGACACACACAGCTGCAAAACCTGGAGCTGCAGGTGAGCTCCAGCTGCTCAGAGAGGAGGTTGCATGTAGTTTGAGAGGTTAGTTTGTGCAGGTTGAAGCTCTGCTGCTGGTGTCAGACTGAATCAATCAATATTAGGCAATTTTTTTTAAATGCTGCAGATGAGCCCCAGCTACTCAGAGAGGTTAGTTCTCCAGCTGCTCAGAGAGGAGGATGCATGTTGGTTTCTAGTCAGTAAAGTTCAGGTTGAAGCTCTGCTGCAGCTGCCAGACCTTTAAATCAATATTAAGCAATAACATGGACAGGGTCAGCAGTAAAAACACTCTGATAAGGAGTTTAAAAGCAGGTAGTAGGTGATGTAAAGTGTGTCTAAAGTGTCTCTTACTGGATGAAGGCTTAAAACTGCATTGGTTGAATTTTTTTTGGACCACTTGTGCAATGAAACAAGTTGTAATAGTGACATATTATTATTTAATCAAGTTGTTGTGGTGAAAGTGTAAGCAAACAGGTAAAGCTGCAGTAGGCATATTTGCAACCTTGGGACCTGTAAAAAAAAAAGGGAAGATTTGGTAGTTCTGGAGCAGAGGTCAGCAACCTGCGGCTCCGGAGCCACATGCATCTCTTTAGCCCCTCTCCAGTGGCTCCCTGTGGATTTTTAAAAATGGAAATGAATAATTGTTCTTTGTTTACATTTTCATTTTTATTTATCGTTGTTGTAGGTCTATGGTACGACGGAGTATTATAGCCACATTGAGGAAAAATAAATAAATCTGAGATTTTGAGAATAAAGTCATAATATTATAAAGTAGTAATTTTACGTGTTATTTTCTTTTTTTCTCGTAAAGTTATGACTTTTTTCTCGTAATATTATGACTTATTCTGGAAATCTCAGATTTTCCTTCCCTCAATGTGGCCCTAATACTCCGTAGTACATTTGCTCTTTGGCCCTCACTGCATTAGACTTATATACTATAAACTTAGACTATAAACTGTTATCTTCATCACAATGCTCAAATGTTTTGCGACTCCAGACAGATTTTTAATTTTGTTTTTGCCTAAAATGGCTCTTTTGATAGTAAAGGTTGCTGACCCCTGTTCTAGAGACTTTTAAATACTGAAAATAACAAAATATTGAGTACACTGCAACAGCAGTGTTTTGTTAAATAGGCCTGCTTTTAATTTTACTTTCGATTCTCAGGAAAGAAAACTGAATAATTCATCCCCACTGGTGTGAACTTGGCGTGTGAATCTCTGGCATAAACTAATATTCATCTGTTTTTATTTATTTTTGTTCCTGCTTGAGTGTTTCTTTCTCTTATCACTCTCCATTTCTCTCTCACGGCACCGCATATGCGCTCTGAAACCTGCTATGGTACGCTTCCCATTCATTGTCTATGTAAGCAATCCGTGCAATGCATTCTGGTAGCGTGGCGGTGCGTTTTGCGAGACGGAGCGTCTGCTCCTCATTTGCATAAAGTTGAGGTGTAGGCTACTTTATACAAATCACAAGCGTCTGAGCGACTCGCCGCCTCTGGAAACTCCCTAGAAGCTTTTAAACTAAACGTTGTTGATCCAAAATAAAGACAAATTATGACAAATAGATGGCTTATGTATCTCCTCAAATGTTTTCAGAAACACATTTTGGTGAACTATTTTTGTGAAATAGGTTTCCAAACGAGCTGCCATGTTGGTTCCGGTTTTTAAAGCTGCGAGCAGCAGCCCACGAGGGAAAGCGTTCGTCCAATCAGGTGTGGAGAGCCTTGTTTCTAGTGACAGCCCATCAAGCGTCCAATGCTGGGAAGCGGCGCGTCCCCTCGCAATAAAAAAAAAATGCCCCTGTGAACACGTACCATTATTTCCAACGGCTTGCGCCGCGCCACGACAGCTTTTCGCTGCGTTGAGCAAAGCCCAACTTTGGGTGCTGCGCGCGGGAAGAAAGCGGGAGAGGGCAATGAAAAACGGGAGAATCGGGAGGGTTGGCAAGTATGCAGTGGGTAGAAATGGAGCATATATGATTAAAAAAAAGTTATTTTTATAAAACGGTAACTATATCGTGACAGTAGTGCATGAGACAGGTATTCTGAATACAATCATGTCCTCCGGTGCTCCTAATGGCATCTGCAAGATTTCACAGACCGGAGGAAAACAAGCAGTCAGAGCTGATCTGGAGTCTGCCATCTCTGAGCAGCTACTATTATTTTAATGCTTACATTCGTGCCCTTTTTATGGTGTAATTACTATTTATCCTCACCATTAACACCCCAAAGATGTCATGAAACACGGTTTAACATCTTTTCTTCGGGGTCTGCTGCTTGTTAAGTTGGGCATTCATTCACCAAGCAGCTCATTAAACATTAAACTCACGACTTCCTGTTCAAGTTAAAGATGGAACAGCCGCCAGCAGGTATCAGTTTTAGGCCAGTGTGTGTGCCCTTTTTTCTTTCTCTGTAAACAGTAATCTGAGTGGTAACTATATCTCTATACTCTCCTAATGTAACCGTACACCATCTGAACACAGAAGGGGGCTTCTGGGTTTAGCTGGAGAGGCGGAAGTCTTTGGGGTTATGGTTCGTTCTGTTTTCGGTAAATGTGACCATCAGAATTCAGCAGTTACTCATTCTTACTGTAAAACATAAGCCACTGAAATGTTGGCACCTGGCCAGCAACAGAGAAAGTCAATAAGTCAGTAGGCTAATGCTCCATTGTTCTTACGAAAAGACTACGACCCCTCAGTTTTCCAAAGTTCGAACAAACAACCTCAGGTCACCTCAGCTCGGCGTGAAACTTGAAATGTTTGACAGAAATCCTGCGTTACAAACTGGATGTGAAAGAAAGTGACAGAAGTGGGCATTTAGGAGGCAGGGAGGGTCTAATGAAGGATGTTATCCAGTTGCATTATGGGAAACTTCCAAAAAGTATAGAACCAAAGAAACTCCGGTCTTTTTTTGACAACAGCCGTTGCTGCCATTTTGGACTGAAAGTGATTATTATATTTATAAAATGTTATTGTTCAACACAGGCCATTTCAGTAGAATACGACAACAGGATAGAAATAGTTTAGTTTTACTTTTGTACGGCAGTTTGTAGGCGGATGTTTTACTGGCATCTGGTAGTCGCTTTCAGTCCAAAATGGGGGCAATGGAATGAACAATTGACCTTCACTTCTTGGCAATATCTACGTTCTTTGATACGTCTGTTGCTTTGACTCTTGACCATTCTTTTTTAAGAATTGTATCTCCTGAACTTTCTAAGATGTAGTCCTAAATGGACAAAATCAAGCTAATTGAACAGCAATCATTTTCTTCATAGGTCACACCGAACCCAAAGAAAAGTTGCGTACCAAAATCAAATGTCGTGTACCAAACTGTCTGGAATGAACACACACACCGTATTATTCATACAGTCAAGTACAATCCCAGGATGATGTGGAATTTTGAAATGATGAAATTCCTCATTACTTTTTGTCTTACGGTCACTTGATCCACTAAATAGAGTACTGTGTGTTGTCGGGTGAACTTTTGCTCTGATAATAGCTGTGACACATCATAGCAGGGACACGATAAGAGAGCTGTAGCATCCCTGTGTTAAAGCTAAACACGCAGATGCTTGTCATTGTGGTTCAGCTCATCCCAAGACTGTTCAGAGTATTGATGTCACAGGACTTTTAACCCGGTCTTACGGGAAGGCAAATAAATACCACGACATTACACGAACATTCAGCATGTCATGAGTAAGCATTTTAGCGTTTTCACGTGTCATTTGTACGCCACGCAAACATCCGCAGTTAAATTTAGGCAAGGAAACCACTTACTTAGGGTAAGGGAAAACATCATGGTTGGGCTTAAGTAAGTAAACTAAGTACGGATACAACTACGGAAAACATGTCACAAACGTTAACAAAAAAAAGTGACAAACGTCACTAACGTAACTTACAAAACAAAACACCGGTCAACAACACGGATCTCCTGGTGTCTGGTGTCTGGTGTTTTTTGGGCCCATCCACCTCCCTACCCACACACCATAAGTGGTCTTTCTCGCTTTTTATACTACGTCACAAAACTCTTACCGTAGCATTTATACGTGGATGCGTTTACGTTGCAGTCAGGATAGGAATTATGGCGTACAAATGACACACGGAAATCAAGAAAGGCGTACTCATTGCACGCTACACGCCTTGCGTATTATCGTGGCATTTATACACCTTTTCCTGCGAACAGGCTGGGACTTTAGCCACTCAGTTTATTGATTGATTTAAAAAGCCATTAATTCAAACTATTATAAGAAGAGAATAGTCGTTTATTCTGGTGTATAGTTCGCCTGCTACACAGATTGGTGTTTGTGCACCATGAGGACCACACTATGCCGGTGTTACATCCTGGTCATTTCCTGTTTTTTTCACCTCTCTATGGAAAGTTTAATTATGACATCACAGTTTCCCGTCTGGATGGTTTTGAGTTATAACTCTTCACAACAATGAAATACGATGCACAAGTGAAGCACACAGAGATCCACCTCATTGTCTGTGTCTGGGCACGTGCAGGTTTATAATAGTGGCCAGTCATCCTGGGAAGTGGAGATGATCCACATCTGTCTCATCGCAGGTCGTGACCTTGCATTAGTGGGAGAGGAAGGAGAAAATCCGCCCTCCTCACTGCTACTCCTTCTCCTGTCCTGATAAGACAACCCACCTCAGTTTGACCCAGCAGGGAGTCGGGATGTTGTTTGAAAGCTGCATGTAACGCTTGTGTGTGATCGTCTTTCACTAGTAAAATGACTAAGTCTCCAAGCCACATGCAGATCCCATTTCTAAAGAAATTCCCATTAGACATACACAGTTTTAGATGGAAAAAAATGTGTGGGGCAACAGCTCCTTTGCACCGATGCGAAACCAGAAAATTACACAATTTTATATGATTCACTATTTATAATATCCCACACGGAGTTAACTATAATATGGACTTAATTAAAGGGACTGTTTGTAACTTCTTACACGTATAAATCATTGCGGGTCGGTGTCCCATGCGCGCTCGCGTGTGGCTACGCTGTTCAGACTCAGACTCCAACACAAACTACAGTGAAGCACCAAAACCGCAAAGTTATATCTAGTGAAGCCCGTCTGTTAAACAGTGTTTGCCGCGGTCGGAGGACGCGGGGGAGACTGTAGCTTCGGTCTCCAGGACCGGAGTCTCTGCTGTACTCTGCTCCTCTGCCTGCCTGCCTGCTTGCCTTCACTCACACAGCGCGCTCGTTCTCACTTGCTCTTTCGCTCCACTCTCAGGTGCATGCGCGCACGCTCCACACTGCAGAAGAGTTAGTTTAGCTCTGAGAATATCTAGTAAATGTACAGTGGACGTTTGTGTAGAAATAACTGCTGCAGCTCCTCCAGACCAACAGAGGTTTCCCGTGTCTTGTGAAGTGACGGGGCTCCGCAGCGAGAAACGTTATCGTCTCCGACCAAAACTCTGGTGTCTCCCCTGTTCCCTCCGGCCGCGGTCGGGAGGCTGAGGCAGGAAAAGCCAACACTATGATCAGCATTGATTCATGGAGAGACCTTCATCTGGTCAGCTAACATTACTGCCAAGCAGGTGAAATATAGAGTGATATTGTGGTTTAGCTGACGTGTGTCTCCTCACTGTGTTGAGCGATGCTTGTTCATGTCTATTTAGAGCGAGCACAAGCGCCAGCAACAGGACGCTGACTTTCGTTGACTTAACGGCCACAGATGTCGCTGTTAACATCACCCGGTGTGACCTAAGTTTGGAATTTGTTTTGTGTGACATTTGAAGCTGAATGGAACTGAATGAGCTGAAGAGGTTTGGCGAAATCGGGTGAAGTTCACACATTGTGGTCTGAATTCAACATAGTCTGGATGCAGTCCAGCTCAGTAAAAATGAAAACAAAGGAAACAGATGGAGAGGGCCAGCGGAACAAAATAATGCAGACGGAAACGAGCGCAGTCACAAGAGATGCTCGTCAACTCTGGTCTTTAACTTGTAATAAAAATGTTGAAAGAGAAATGCAAGTTAGCTGATGTTCTGGTTCAACGCCCCTCCTTAAGCTCATCGACCACCTTGTGTGTGGAACATTCCTTTCCAATCTCCTTTTCACAGCGTGTTATCAGAGCCTATTTTAGACTGGTCTGTACTTCAGCCACGGGGTCAGGCCTGCTGTCATTGTCTCATATCTTCACTGGGCCATAAAACTACAGGGCTCGACATCAGAGAAAGTTAGATATACTTAGGTCTAAAGTTTTCCCTCAGTTAAAACATTTCTGGCTTTAGATCTGTAGATTTTTATTGTCCTGAGACCTGAAATAAAGCATGCTGGATAGACTGTCAGAAACTAAGAGCCTTGTCTTTTAACCTTGACTTTTTCTTAACCGTGTCCAAGTGATAGTGGAAAACATCTCAGGAGATTCTATTTCACAACCTGAGGTAATAAAAACTAGTTTGAAAGGTTGTGAAAACATCCTGATCCACAACTGACTGTGGCTTAATATTTATACAAATAGTCAGTGGTGATGTCTATAATGTTAAATCCAGCAGTACATGTCCACCAGGTCTGGCGAAGACACTAGGGGGACCTGCTGTTTCACTCAACTGGTCGTTCAAGCGGTGACGTACCGTCTCGTTGAATCCACCTGATTGGTCCCTGTTTTTTTCAGCTCGCCGTTTCAACCATTGTGTAGCCTAATTCAAATGAAATCAAAGTGTTCTGACATTCAGCCCGCTTCAGTTTCATAATGAACCCAAAATATTTTTTACACTTCTCAACTGGTGGGGCTGGCCCTCGGCGGGCACATCGTCCGGTGCGCCGCGACCCCGCCGCTGCCCGGGGCCGTTGAGTTCTCGCTGCACAGTGCACCCTCTCTCCCTGTGGGGAGGGACGGGATTCCCGGTGCAAGTGTCAACCGGGGCAGACTGTCCTCACTCAGTGCGACGGGTCTGCGGCGATGCCGGCGATGCCGGCGCCCCGTCTCGTTTACCATGCTTATGATGTGTGACTTTTTGCCATCAGCATTCAAGTTCTTCATAGATCTAGCCTCGTAATTTTTTTCTCAAATTTGCTCCAGATTGATGCATTTAACTTTAAAATGTTCAAAATTTTCTTCTGGGGGAGCACCACACCACAGTCTCTCAAACTCGTGTGGGAAACACTGTATTATGTCATCCAAAACTGCCCCCCGCCCCCACTTCAAAACTCATTCCGGTTGCCGCTGGGGTCTATACCGCTCTCATGTCTGTCCGCTAATTATAAAACTACAGCCAGAAGCTGGTGTGGCCACAAAAGTTCCCTGTTGCATGTCTACTCTGATCATATGACCTTCTTTTAGTGCAAAACGTTAAGACATTTAACCCCAAAGATTGTCAATGTGTTGTTAGTTTTATCCCACACTTTTGCACAAGGACTGGAGCTGTAGTAGAAGACGAGATTGCGACATAGCTGGATTGAGTAAACATGAGGTTGAGAAAGGCTTCGCTGGGTAGTGTGACCCAATAATGGCTGAATGAGAGGAGCTGCACACATTCCATATACGCAATAAATACATAAATCACCAAGGGACTTAATGTTTTGCAGAAGCCAAAGAGAAAATAGTCTCATCTGGGCTTAATCACAGTCATAAAAGTTTGAGGGAGGAGCTGATTACAAACATATTTAAACTTCAGAATAGTAATACTCCCATATTCTGGGTTTCTCGTGGCAATGTGAGTGTGTTTTTGTTCACCCACAGTAACTATGGAACCAGTGCTTGAAGTGCCAGTACTCCTCTTATTCTCATGTTGGCGTGTGTATCGGCCAGTATCAGCAATCTCTTGCTACTTATTCCAATTTATGAATTATTTCTTAAAGCATGTTATACTGTGTCAGTCATAATCAGCTATGGTTTTATTGCAATATTATACTTGGGCTATGCATCTTCTATAGTAGGCCTATAATACTCCAATAATATTCCAACTGGGACATTATAGGGCTAAGAGGGTGTATTTGTATATTTACCCCCAGTGTTATTACTTAAAGTGATTTTCTGTGTTATTTATAGCCTATAGTATCACTCTATAATATATTATAGGATGCCTATAGGCTGGAATCAGCAGCAGCCAGACAGACAGGCAGGTATACATGCAGAGCTGAGGTGTGTGAGCTCTTCATTCAGGTTTTAGGAGCAGCGTCCCAGTCAGGATGCTCCTACATATTATACAGAGACATATTCTGAATTTCTACACTGAATAAAATGTACAAAGAGATATTGGGTTTGGGGGTCTATATGAAGGTTTTTGACTTAAAACTATGCAATTTTACATAATTTTGGACCATTATTATTACTATAGATAACTCCCAACAAGCTTAAAAACATAACTTCCTATAGTTGAATAATGTTTTTATTATTTATCACAGCCTTCGCCTGAGCATTCAATTCTTCTGGAAATGTTTGCCCTGTAAAATCATATTCTATAAATCAAAAGAGCAGATTCAGGAAACTTTTAAATAATGTTTCATTCATTATATTTGTTCACAAATAAACAAAAAAGTTAAGTCGATCAGTTCATTAATTATTTTACAAAAATGTCTTGAACATTTTATCAATAAATTACAGCACCCTCTTTCATTTTCCACAACACTGTCCAGCAAATATTTCAGAATAAAAGCCTTGTGTTAACAAATGAAGGAATTCTGTTAATTCTGCTAGTGGGCTTTTATTTTGAAACGGAAACGCAGTTAAAATAAATATCAACTTTTTTCCATGTCTGTGACATATTCTACAGATATAGACATAGTAATGTAGCTGGTATGATGTCAATATACTGTCCAAAGGTAATTTCCACAGTCTATTTTTGCTGTGAACCGCGCGGCACGCGGAAAAAATTAGGCGAGACCTCAAATCTCTAGAAGAGACGCTGACACGCACCCGAGCCACGCTGTTCACGCGGGCTGTGTTGGCGCTCTAACCTGTTAACATGAATAAATAAAAGTAACATGGACAAAATATAAAACAAATAGCACACACTCCCAGTGTGTCCCGGGGCTTATGAAGCGCAGCGTTGTTAGGAATCTGCCAGACAACCAGTACCGGCAACTTGTGTTGTGCCGGTGTGCAAGAAAAAGTCACTGTACGCCAAAAGAGTAAAATGTAGAAGTGGTAGTACTGCGTACCGGTGAGTACTTCGAGCTCTGTATGTAAAGCCTACTTTTAACCATTTGACTTAGTTGTATGTCTCTCACTATTTGAAAGTTACCATACAGTGAGCTTCAGTGAAGAGTTAAAGGACATATCTATGATAGAATGGAGACGGCACCAGACACCCCTGATAGAGCAGTCTGGGTATTTTCTAGGCCGTGGGATCAAGGAAAAGGGAGTTTCTAACAGATCCGCCACTACTGGAGACTCTCCTACTCTCCTGGATCATGGCCAACAGAGATAGCTAGTTCAGAAACATACACAGTGTAACGCTCGTGTTATGCTTCATCAGCACGAGTTTGAATGACGTGTTGTTGTCCGACCACGATACAGGCAATGATTTTCACCAATGAAATCCATATTTTTCTAACACAATTTATCTTTTTTTTTACAGTCATTACAGTCAATAGGAGGCTTTAGAAATCTACATGCTGTGTGTGCTCTCCTTATTGTGGTGGTGGTGGTCGTGTTTGAGTATATGACCCCTGACCTGGTGATGCTTATGTTCAGGCATGCAGGCCAGGTCCCCTCCCAGCAGCAGCATCTCCTCCCTCCCTCCTTCCTTCCGCCCTGCTGGACTGGATGGCTTGTGTTGTTCTCCTCTAAGCCGTTTACCTCAGGCAACGCTCCCCCTTTCCTCTCTCTGTGTTCAACTCACTGTGTTTGTTTTACAGTATATAATGCGCTCTGGAGTCTGAGAGTGTTCATACATGTGGTTACAGTGTGCAATCTATATATATAGAGTCCCTTCATGTCTGTGTCTACATTATTCCCATCTGTGAGGTGAAGTGAATCCATCTGTTTTACAGTAGTTCTGCCCAATCGCTGTTATTTACAAAGACTTTAATATGGCAGGTAATTTTTGGTCAATTATGAGGTAAATATTGGGGTAATTTGGCAGTAATTCCAAAGAAATTTCAAATAGGTTACTTGCTAATTATCACCTAATTACCATGAAATTTGTGGACCTGTAAAATGAAGTGTTAACTATCCAGCCCTGTCTCCTAAAAACTACGTTCCCATACAACGAAACTGCATCCTGAATTACGTTTCGAGGGAAACGTATTTTGTTGCGGATTACATTTGTTTTTGACGCATCACAAATCAGCCTTTTCTCATACACCGTTTGTAGCTATGCATACGATACGTAATCCACTGTAATTCATATATATCCCACGAAATCATTCATATGTAATCGAAGTGTGAACCAGGAAGTATGACGAGGAGGTCGGGGTGGACAGGTGGCTCAAAAAACCCCAGACTTTCGTCCAGGCGTTCGTACGCCGTGTGAAACCAGAAGTCAACATAATTTCCGTATTTAAGTTACGCCAATTTTGGTGTTATTTTAACCCAAACCACGATCCTGTCCTAAACCTAACCAAGTTGATCTTTTCTTGAACCTAACTAAGTAGTTTTGTTGCCTAAACCTAAACAAATTGTTTCCTGTGAAGACGGAAGTTTATTTTGAAAAGACTGGAGCCGAAATTGACACGTGTGTCATTTTAAGCCAAACCATTATGTTTTTTTTTTTTACTAGATTTAACCACATAGTTTTGTTCCATTTTTGTTTTTAATTTACAACGTTAACCATGTGTTTAAAACACTTAAAAACTGTTTAAGACTACGACTGTAACCTGTAATAGACAGGGTTGAACTGTCATACACCTTTTCCACCAACATGGAACAAGTTCTGTTCCGGTTTGCTAATTTTGAGCCGTTCGGAGCATTTCGACCAAAAATAAATTGGTTCCGAACCCGAAAGGTTGGTTCCTAGCTGGAACCAAAAAGGCAAAAATAGCAGGACTTCTTTGACCTGAAATGCGAACCGTGCCGACATCAGTGGGCGTGTCATATTCTACAGCTTGGAAAGAGAGGATGGAGTCTTGCACGTGATAGTCTTCTACGTCTTCTCATCATTAATAGTTGGTCCGGGCTTGTGTTTTGGATAAAAACAAACATCTGCAATAACAGATCAAAAGCTTGCAGGTAATCAGTGCAATCTGCCATCTTGCTACTACTGTTTACTCCCGTTGTGCCCGTTGAGCAACGCCCTCCGTTGATGACGCACCCTTGATTAAAATGGTTCCCGCTGGTGGAAAAGGGGCATCAGTGATTCAACGCCAGCACAGGTGTTTTATAGATAAACTGGCGTGTCTTAAAGAATACCTTCCCTTAAAACGTCACCTTTTGTTTTGTTCTGCAGACACATCTGTATCCGCTACACACACACACACACACACACACACACACACATACACACACTCACTCACATAGCCGTGCTCATACTCACACCAACAACCTAAATACCGATCTCCTCTTTTACACACCCACACAAATGCACCACGCTTACACATGAACAACAGTTCTATTCCCTACTGTATCTGTCTGTGCAAAGTCTTGTTAATGTAATTCTCATTGTATGCATGTATGGAAGTATGTATTTATATATATACCTTTGTATGCATATATGTTTTGTCCCTGTCTGTTAAATCCCCCGTTGTGTTTAAGCTTCAACAACTTTCACCAACGAGGTGGCATTCTGAATATGAATATTAAATCTGTTTTGACACAGTGGCATAATTATCAAGAACAATAATATATATTTTTTTTATCTTTCTTCTCTTTGTTTAGACTTCAGCTTTCCTGAGGCAAAGAGCTTTTCCCACACCCATGGTTTCAGTTCCAGATCCATGATAACCACACCCACCCGCGTCATGGCTGTGAGTACCGCCTGCCTGTACTGCATTATACTCTGATACATGCAAGAAAACGTTTCAAAGAGCCGTCCGGTACAGATCAGTGCTGAAATACTGTCGCTTTGGGGATACGTTTAGTGTAGCTTAGGTCAAAGACAGAAAACACAGCTTAAAGGGCTCATTTTCAGGTTAATACTTGTATTTTGGGTTTCTACTTGAACATGTTTACATGCTTTAATGTTCAAAAAAACACATTATTTTTCTCATCCTGTCTGTCTGAATATATGGAGGACCACAAGAGTCACGTAAATAGTAATAAAGCATTTATTGATGAATGACTAATTGTACAATAAAAATAGCCATTAATAAATGTCATGTATTAATCTATGAATAAATGGTCAAAGTTACAAAGTATTTCATTATTTGACATTTTAATGGGCAATAAAATAAAAAGAAGAATTATGAAAAGAATTTACAAATTAAATATTAATCTATGACTAAATAGTTCATCAGCGTCGGCTGATTTGACCACGGAGATGAGAGTGACGGCTGGCTTTGACCAGCACGTTACCGCAATACGATAACGTTTCCTGTCCGTGACAGAATTAGCATGCAGCTTTAGCCGTGATATCTAGCTCTGCTTTTCCTGTCAATGTGTGAAACCCAAAGTGTTTCCATACTTTACTGGATATGTAGTGTTTACCACGCTGGATTTAACATGTGAGGGTGCAGGTCTTATCCACGCGGACTCTCCGCCGTTTTTCACTTTTTCATGCGGCGGCCGGCTGGTTTGTTTTGGTATACGGAGTTGGAACGGATATGACGTCACGTTACTCAGACTACAACAATAAAAGCGGTAACTTCCTTCTACCTCCGCATTGACTCAAATGTAGCACATACTATATCGATTCTGGCATTAAAAAATCAATTTCAAAATTGTAAAAAAATATTTTTTTTCCCCCACCCCTAGTTGTCTGTATTCACAATCACAATCTTCTTGGGCGGCGCTAAGTCCAGGATGCAGTGAGCCTTCTAAAACGGTAACACGCCGATAACATGAGGGGGGATTCCATCTGAAAAAGTCCAGCAATGGCAGTCTTATACGCACAGTCTACATCCTGTGAGTCAGACTAATCTGACATGACCTCAGTGTCCTAGTGTCGTGGTGGCTACGAGTTGAGTTGGGAGAGAAAATAAAGACAAATGGTAAAATTACTAACCATCTGTTGTAAACATTAATCTTTGACCTAACATACATATTGTGAGTGCAGGTTTCCTGTAGGTTTCCTGTGCATTGAGGGATTATCAGCAACATTCCTGGCGAACTCACTTTCAGTTTTACCTCCAAGTAAAGTGGTTTAGATACTCTGGATAGACTGACGGCTTGTTTACAACCAGTGCGTTTCAGTGCGTTCCAAGATGTCAAAACCCAGCCAAAACTATGGAACATATGACCAAAGTTGTAATAGATTGTAACAGTAGCGATATAAAACATTCTCTAAAAGAAAAAGGCAGTTTTCACACACAAACTGGAAAGCAGTGAGCCAGTAATGTGTGTGAATAATACTGTTTCCTCTCGGGTCTAATGGTCTAACACTGCTGAGCAAATTCCGAACAATGTAAAGACAGAGGAAAAATATAAACAGGATGTGAGTCTGTTGCTTTTATCTGGCCAGTCTAACAATGCAGAGGCAGCGGTGAGCTTCCTGCAGCTTACAGTAGCCGGCTTTAATGAAGGAGTAGAAGGAAGAACTGTTGACCCACAGAAATAGAATAGGAGTAGAACGGACATTCAAATCAACGTAGCAGGATGTGATCGCTGCGACTGTTGTAGCGGGCTAACTTCCGTACTATAAACTTAATGGATTTACGGCAATTCGCGGATTCACTGAGCTGAGGTTTTGCAGTAACGACTAAAACGAGCAGTGGAGTAGTAACGTTACGAAGCATAAAGAGCCAGAGTAAATGAGTCAAATGAATTAGATAATTAGCAAGTAACCTATTTGAAATTTCTTTGGAATCACTGCCAAATATTTACAGATATTTACCTCAAAATTTATCAAAAATGACTTTATTATAAACATTATTTAATGATTATATTCTAAAATAGCATATCATGGGTAAAATAGGGCCCTTAGGCTTGAGAAGCGGCTGTGCGCTGCTCTTCATCGGAGGTGGAAAACAAATCTCACCATTGTGTGACTTATTGTCTACACAAATGTAACCTGGTAGCTAATGTCATGATTCAGGGAGTTTTTAAAGAAATGTCAAAGAAGTTATTTGCTTATTATTATCTATTTACCAGCAGACATGGAAATAAAGCATATCAATTAACTTTGTATTTTTTTCCTGGAATTGTATTAAAAAAATTACCAGCTATTTATTACTGCTTATTGGGAAATAGTGGAATATAATTATTAAATAATGTTTATAATATATGTAAAATAATAATAATAATAGTCCAGAGTCAAGTCCCAAGTCAAGACAGCCAAA
The DNA here is from genome assembly GCA_916700995.1 of Hozukius guyotensis. NCBI lineage: Eukaryota > Metazoa > Chordata > Actinopteri > Perciformes > Sebastidae > Hozukius > Hozukius guyotensis. The sequence goes on from CAKALU010061247.1 coordinate 18,027, forward strand.
CAAAGTAATTTTCGATAAATTTTGAGGTAAATATTGGGGTAATTTGGCAGTAATTCCAAAGAAATTTCAAATAGGTTACTTGCTAATTATCACCTAATTACCATGAAATTTGCAGACCTGTAAAATAAAGTGTTACCGAAACCTCATACACCTCCTTTTTGCCATCCTGATCACGAGCCTCAAGCACTGTTTCTTTTAAAACTGTTCAGAAAAGAAGATACTAGAGCTTCTACTTTTTTCAGTACTGAGGAAGTTAAATGAAAATGTGCCTTTTCATATCAGAAACTCAGAATAAAAGGGGTATTTATCTTCCCCTGCTGCAGTGTGTCTGCTAACCTTTCATTTCTCCCCACACCACCCACCCTGCAGATGCCCACAGCGCCCCTTCGCTCCTCTGGTTTCTCCTCTCGCTCCGCTGTGGAAACCAGCTCCAAGGTGAGCCGTAAAGCAACCAGCACGGTCCAGTGCAGCGTCCAGTCCTCCCAGCAGTCACACAGCAGAAGCAGACGCTCCAAGTCGCTGTGCCAAGCAGACCAGGAGGCTCTCGCTGTGTTGGTTCCTCCGGAGAACGCCTCCTACCCGGCGGTCGCTGTGCCTCCCCCCGGCACCCTACGGCGCAGCCTCAGTGGGACACTGGCCCAGGACAGCAGAGGCCACTGGCAGGAGGAGGCGCTGCCGTGTCAGTACACCTACAAAGGCCCGTCTCACCGCACCATCAGCCGGATCACCAACCGACAGCAGTACTACCAGCAGCAGGGGCAGCAGCAGCAGCAGAGCGCCGCCTTTGGTCAGGAGGGCTGGGTGGGGACCGGCAGGGGGGTGCCCATGGCCGGGGACGGCTGGGGGACGCAGTGGCAGCAGCATGTGTCCAGGGCCAACCATGTCTTGGGGACGGGGCAGTACCAATTGCCCCTCCAACGGGCCGCCTCCACCCGCAGCGTGAGGAGTGTCGGGAAAGGAGTGGATATCTTGGATGGAGCATCCATACCCAGCAACGACCCACTGGAAGAGTGAGACATATTATTCTTTCATTTACCTCGGTCAAACATCTGGGCCACCTCTGGCTTGGGTCATTTGTAGCTCTGTCAGATATATGAAGAGACATATAAAGAGAAACTAAGCCAGATCACAGATCATAGACCAGATCCACTCCTTTTCTTACCGTTCACATTAAAAGCCCAAGACGTATAATATTTGCAGGCGAGTATTTCGCATTTTCGTGTTGTTTATCTGTCACACCCCCGGTGTGTAAACGCCTTAAGACTGAAGTGATGAAAGGCGGAAGTAGTGTGACGTCATTATTACTGTGTAACTCAAAGTGTGACAGACATTTTCAGACACATATTTTTCTATTTTTCTTTTTTTTTTTATGGACAAAATGATTAATTGATAAAATAATCAACAGATTAATCATTGATGAAAATGATCATTTGTTGTTGGCGTAATGTCCATTGCAGTCTCACCGTACACTGCTTGTCATAGCACTGTTAATATACAGCTAAGTGTGTGTGTGTGTGTGCGTGTGTGTGTGTAGTCTGCAGGGTCTGGACATGGCCACAGCCGTCAGATATCTGTCTGAGTCAGATGCTGGCTTGCAAGTTCTGGGAGCTGCATACATACAACACCAGTGTTACCATAGCAACGATGCCAAAAACCAGGTAATGTGCTTTGCACTTGTTTGGTCATATTTCTCTTATTTATCTATTTATTGTCCATTTGTTTTTTTCATTTAGTCTACCATAGAGATGCACCGATCCGACTTTTTCAATCCCGATACCCAAAGCCATACCTGGGCTTTGGGTATCGGCCGATACAGAGTACCGATCAGATACCAGTGTTTAATTAATAAGCTGTATGCCTCACTGTGTGGAAGTGACTGACATTATACCTTTATGTGTAAGGAAACATCAGGTTTGTCTTAAACATTGCTTTCCTAACTTTGTAAAAGAACGTTATATACATAGATATACATTTATTGAATTGTTATTTATTATTAAAATAATAAATTGTACATCAGCAACTTGGTAAAAAATCTTCAAAATTAACAGGAATTACAGTTCAAATGTAAACCTTTTTAATGCAGCAACAAATTGGTCAAAACTGAAAACAAAAAATTAAAACAAACTAAAAAACTAAATTAAAAATAAAATAAAATTCCTTTAATATAACCAATATAGTATATAAACATGAAATGGAATTGAATAGATCGGCCCCATTGTCACCGATATCCGATCCAGCTATTTGAGTCAGCATCGGCCCGTATCGGTGCATCCCTAGTCTGCCACGTGTCCGTCACCAGCATGTGTATTTATGGTGATCCTGATCCTCTCTCTCTCTCTCTCAGGTCCGTGCTCTGCATGGCATTCCAGCTCTAGTGCAGCTTTTCTCCAGTGACAACCAGGAAGTGCAGCGTTACGCCACCGGCGCCACGCGGAACCTCATCTACGAGAATGCTGACAACAAGGTGGCGCTCATCAACGCCGGTGGAGTGATGCATCTCGTCGGCATCCTGAGCGAACCTGACGAAGAGCTTCGAAAGACCATCACAGGTAGTGATGGTCTTTGCTTTCAGACTGGTTTGAACCACAGACTGTATATAAACGTGACAGCTCCCTAAAAGTGAAGCCAAAACATCTGGATCGCCCCCCTGGTGGCTGGTTGCAGTATAGGTCATAAATCCCACCCCCTCCATGTTAGCGGATGGGCCAAACTAAAACGTCAAAGTACACGTCAAATAAAGATGGTTTCGGTCATTTTAGATGTATGTTCAAGTGTTTATTTTTCTGATAAGTTGGTTTTAATTAGTTAATTGATGCTATATATATACTGTATATATACAGTCTGAACCCTGCTTATGTCCATGCATTGATATTTACCTGTAATTCAGTTATATAATCCATCGTCGTTACTGATTCATCTTCATATTACTGGTTTGAAATACTCAGTTAGTGCGACAACAGAATAAAGACCTGTTTGCTTGTGTCTGCAGGTGTCCTGTGGAATCTGTCCTCCAGAGACAACCTGAAGGAGAAGCTGTCCAAAGAAGCTTTGTCAGAGCTGACGGAGAAAGTTCTGGTTCCTCTGTGCAGCAGCGTCCCACTGAGCCCCTCTGAGAGAGACATCTTCTACAACACCAGCGGCTGCCTCAGGTGACTCCACAGAGCAGCCTGCTCAAACCATAACGCTGGTTTAGATGCAACACAAAGTTTGAATCTGTCACATTTGCTAGTTATCACTATACACAAAATAGAGCTGAGGCTGATGGGAAAGTCATGTTTTGCAGTTATTTGTCATCAACCAGGTATTGGAGAAATCAAAGTTTTGAAGTCATGATGGCGCTAGATGAAAAGTCAGAGGATCTCTGAAGTTATTACAGTTCATCCTGAGGGGGACATGAACATCTGTACCAAATTTCATGACGATCCATCCAATAGTTGTGGAGAGATTTCACTCTGAACCAAAAACAACAATCTGCTGGTGGCACAACAGGCAAAGTCAGAGGATCAGCAAAGTTATTAGGATTCATCCTGTTAGGATACTAATGCCGGCACAATATTAAATGGAAATCCATCCAGTATTTCTTGAGATATTTCAGTCTGGACCAAAGTGGTGGACCAACTGACTGGTTGACCAACTGGCATTGCCACGTCTACAGACCTATTGCTAGCATGGATTAAAGAGCTAAGGCCCAGACACACCAACCTGACATCAAAGATCTCGCGGCGATGAAGGCCAGCAGTTGCGTCGCTTCACGTCGCCTTTGTCTTGGCCAAAAATTTGCTCTTGAACACACCGCAAAGACTACAGCTGATGTCCAACTACAACGTACGGTCTGCGCCTGCGTGAGAGGAAATTACTCTTCACACCAGCAGGTGGCGGTAGTCTGGATTCATCATTCAAAAATGTAAACCAGAAGACCGAGTACGTAGCCGTTGTTATGATATGTACATGAAACAAAGCGGCGTTTGCCGACCATTTTCGATCCACTCTCACTCACTCAACTTAGCTTCATTTCAGATGTTCATGTCGTTGTGAAAATATCCGTGTGTTGGAATGATCAGATGAGATGAAAAACGAGAAGAGCCTTCTCTGTGTGTGCCCTTTTGACTTTACTCGTTGGCTTGCTTTCCTCACTTCTTTCAAACGATTCAACATGCTGAATCGGCCCAAAAAAAATGCGACACGGGCAGACTAGAGGCAACGGTGCAGGACATACCGAAAAAACTAATCCGACAGACGCTCACCGACGGCCCCAAACTGTCCGACGGCCGACCGTCGGCTTGGTGCATCAGGGTCCTAACACTCCAAAACCAGTGTTCTAACGTTCCTCTACGTTGTTTCCCTCAATTTGGTCTGCTGAATGGCACCAAATACTACAGTACCCATGAATCTTATCTGCCCTTGCTATGGATAAAGTCAGACAGAGGCACAAACCAGAGTTAAGAATAGAGGCAGCACTTGGTTGCTTCTATTGGAAACAAAACGCCAGCATGCCGACGGGAATGATGATCAACAATGACTGTGTTTATATGCACATTAATATTCCACTATTATTCCAAATATGACAATATTCAGAATTTAATATGAGTAATGTAAACAGCATATTCCATTTGGATATTCTGAATTAGGCCTTATCCCGAATGGAGCATTTTCCGATTAAGCCATGTGTGATATGCTGATATTATTCAGGTTTTAAGAGCATTCTTTGGACAAGTATACAGCACATTCAGAATATGGGTCTCAGTTGTTGTTTTTTTACAGCAGTTAGCGACACACAGCCTCTCTTGTTTACGGCACACAAACTACCTAGCTGACAGTTTTGCAGAGATGCATTGCCCAAAAGAAAAGCCCACATTTCTGGTCAGATGGAGAAACACAACTACTTTTAAACATTATGAAAGACTTGGATATCATCAGTTTTTTTTGGATATGCTGACCTTTTCTAGAAGGTGGTTGAAGGAATGAAAGAGGGAGGCTGTGTTCGCATGGTCAAACAAGTCCACCAGCGGTTAATCTGAGTCTGCACAGCTGTCTGTAAACATAGTCAGTGTTTTAAATGATGGTAAAAAGTTTTATAGTCGTCAAAATGCAGTCAAATGTTCCAATTGCTTTTACTCATTTCTGTGACTCTGGAAAACATACTGAAGCAATTTGATGACTGTAAAACATTTTACCATCATTCTTGGTCATCATTTAACCCTAAACCCATTAACCCTAACCTGCCAGCGGTTAACACTGCATTCAGATGGAATCAGGCAGACAGACACACCTTCTGGATGGCTCAGGAAAAACAAACCGTCCGACAGCATGGCAAAACCAAGCAGGGTGGAAAGAAGAGATGTCTTCATCGCGTCATATCATTGGGGTACAGTAAAATCTGATCTGCACTCGCCGAAATTGAGCCAACAGCAACGCACGACGGCAGCTCCAGTTACACAGCGCATGTGTCATATACCTCAGAGCTCAAGACCAACAGGACCCCGTGTCCCAGCCTCTTTCAATAAGCCTCGGGCAAACACAAAACATGCACGACGATATCTGTTGCTACGGTGATGCATGCAGCTTACACCTCGTAACTGTCAGAGTCTCTGGGTTTCTTGACAGAGGTAGAATTACATGCAAGTGCTCTAAAAAAATACCTTATTTTATCACAAAGTGGTGAAGGTGCTACTTAAGGGTCTTAAAGAGAGATTCATAAAGTTTGAGCTAAAAGATGCAGCTTTACTCGCGTTACGCTCTGATAGCCTGGCCTGGGTTTAAGTGTCTCTGCCTGTCTGTGTGTGTTTGTGTGGAACAGGAACTTGAGCTCAGTGAACGAGAGGACGAGACAGAGGATGAGAGACATGCAAGGCCTGGTGGACTCTCTGGTGTCCTACATTCAACAAGAGGACAGGGCCGATGACAAGGTACCTCTGACCTGCACTGTAATAACCTGTGGCATTTTAATACACTATAAATAATGATGTCTGATTTGACTGTGGTCATCACAGCTACACAACACCACACTGACAAACCCTTCAGAACATCAGTATGAGCACTGCAGTTAGAGGCAGGTTGCACTATTGGGTGGTGTTACTTCACCTGGCAGCTACACTGAATCACTAAGGAATGTTAGCCTGTTACCCAAATCAGACCTTAATCTCTCTCGTCCTTCACAGCGGCTCATTATGAGCTACAGGGAGCTGCATGACCAGCCACGGACTGTTCTACTTACATTCTTCTTCACTCTTTGTGGTTTGACACGTTTCACCAAGCGCTGACTTGGGTTAGGAGCTCTGTCAACAGGCAACAGACCAAAATGACTTTGCAGACACGTGGATAAACCTTTAACCAACTGGTAGATGATTGATGATAAACGCGCTGCTTCCATTAGACATCAGCATGAACCCTCTCCTGCATCTGATTTTGACGAACATGCCACGGTTGGATGTCCTCGGTTTTAAAAGGGAAGACTTTTATAAGATTTAGAAGAGTTTAAGTGTACACTATATTAAGAATAGTTTCACTGGTCTATGTTTCCGTGAGACAGCTATACAGTCTATGTTTCTGACGGGGAACTGAAGCTGTTATCTATGCTCCCTTCAAAGCCTCCAGACTCCTGGCAGAACACATGAGTTGCTGGTCTACCGCTGCCTTGATCGGTTAGTTTGTTTCTGTTATTGTGTGACTTTGGTGGATCCGAACGAACCAAAGCCAACCAATAACGCACAAAACAAACTAACCGATCGATGCAGCGGTAGACCAGCAACTCTCATGTGTTCTGCCAGGTAAAATTACTGTTTTTGTCATTGGAGTGTGGTGGCTTTGGCTAGAGCAGTGGTTCCCAAACCTTTTCTGCAGGGTCTCCCTTTTGGAGTTAAAAAATATTTTTAGAATATTCTTCTCCAAACTACGAGCATGCTCCCGTGCTGGTACTCCTGTCGGTTTCTCCAAGCTGGGGGCGTGCCGACCATCATCTCCTGTCGTAATACACTGACTATGTACCTCATACAACCCCGCTTCAAAACACCCGAACTATCCCTTTAAAATGAACTCATAATGCTATGTTGGTTAAAGTTTGACAAACCTGTAGTGGAAGCAGGAGGATGTTTCTATGCCTCAGTAACCTGTTAAACATTAGAGGACATCAGGTATTCAAATCAGATCCCATATGATCAGAGTATGAGCTTATCAGCTCATTCAACCAGTTTACATGTTTCAGCATCCACTCAGATTACTTAGTTATTCATTACTGATTTGTCCACTTTCTCCCTCCTCTTGTCCTCTCATTTGTCTCCTCTCTCTGTCTCTCTTTATGATTAGGGTTTCGAGAATTCTTTGTGTGTGATGAGGAATCTGTCCTACCAGCTGTACACGGAGCTTCCTCCGTCAGTCCGACTCCGTCTGGAGGGACCGACAAGAGCCTCCGCCTCCAGGGAGAGCGACGCCATCGGCTGCTTTACTCTGTATAACAAGAAAAACACAGAGGTAAAGGTCACCACGCGTCATAAGATTATTACACCACCAGAAACACCACTCCAAGCTCATGCTAATGTTGCTCTGTGTCTGCAAGATAGATGTGTCAGTAGACAACTGTTTGCTGACATGTTCTTGTAGCGTTTATCCTCCTTCGCGACAAGCTAGTATGACATGGTTGGTACCAATGGATTCCTTAGGTTTTCTAGTTTCATATGATACCAGTATCTTCACCTACATTGAAAACTGAAAGACAGAATAGCGGTCTGGCTTGCCGACGGGCCGGCGGAGTGTTAAGGGGTTAAGTGAAAATGCATTATGACTGCTTTACTGTTTTCTACAGATTTTATACCATCTCATTCTCTTTTGGAGTCTTACAGACAACATCAACCGTCTCAATAACATACTCATTGTCGACATGTCAGGGGACCAACTCATGTTGCCGCTGTGGAGCCGCCTGTATTGTATACAGGTCCAGGTCATATAACTGCCTGTCTTGTATAAATGATGCAGACAGATCAACTTCGGACCACACTATTCATGCATTTGAGAGTTTTTCAATATTACATTGTAACATGGTTAAGTCATTTTTGTACGAGTGATTTATAAAGTCGAGCTTTAGGTCAAGCCGTTGACCTCGAGCAGGTCAGGGTTCTCTCAGTAATAGCCGGATAATAAAGTGTCCCAGCAGATGGGAACCCTAGAGGTGGACTCAGGTCCACAGGGAGGATCAGTTTCCAATATGACACACACAACCTGCAGATCACGTTACTCATTTCAATAGCAAGCTGAAGGAGAGGAAACATCAGGCCCACTGTGACATGTATGTTCTCGTAGTCAACCCTAGAAAAGGACCTGTTTATAGTATGTGATATACTTTAGCTTAGAGTAGCGGATCATTAGCCCGTTTACATGAGTCTGAACAGGGAGGATTTATATCTTGCTTTAGCCTGGGGGGTCGGAGGATAGTGATCTGTCTCTCTGTCTGTTCATCTGGCTTTAGTCTAGAGACACATGTCTTGACAACTCCTGACTAGACTGCTGTGAAACCTGGTATTTAAAGGGTTAAAATCCTTAATTAATATTTATTAGTGATGATCAGGACTGATGTTGTTTATAAAATTGAACTCAGTGAAAGTGGAAAATAATATTAATATATAGTATTTTTATAGCAGTTTTTTTTTACACTTTTTCCTTTTAAGGACACCAGAGCATATTTTTTAAAGGGTTAATTAGTTAGCGAGCTACAGCTGATAAGAGCTGATACAAGAAGAAAACGATATGAGTAAAATATAATAAAATCAACTCTCGGTTGTGTAGCTACAACAGAATGTACTGCATGTTATTGTACAATAAATGGACATTTTCTCCTCCACCACAGCGTAACCAGCAGCTGTCCGTTCTGTCTGAGGTGTCCCGACAACCGAAGGGGGCCGAGTGGCTGTGGCACCCTAAGGTGGTGGGGCTGTACAAGCTCGTTCTGCAGAACAGCGACTGCAGCTCCACCAGCCGCGAGGCTGCCGTAGGAGCGCTGCAAAACATCACTGTAGGAGAGGCCAGGGTAGGATGTCACCATGTCCAAAATTAACCGTCTGATTTTATTTTGGTTGCTTTTGAATTGGATTCTTCTGATAGAAAATCAACAGAGAGGCTCATGTGATGTTTGCCCCTCTCTGCCAGTGGGCATCAGTGCTGTGTGGTGTGGTGACGGAGCAGGAGAGGATGCTGCCCATCCTGCTGGATCTGTTAGACACCAACAGCGACATGGAGCTGAGACCTCTGACCGGCCTGCTGAGGAATCTGGCCAGACACTCCACCAACAAAGACCACATAGGTAAGACTCCAACAAGGATTACTGGAGGGGCTTTCAGTCCTCTTTGGGCTGGAAACTCTCCCTGTGTGTGTGTGTGTGCTCTTTGTGTGTGTGTGTGTGTGTGTGCGTGTGTGTGTATGGTGGGCACTAACAAGAGACATAATCTACTTCGCTTTGAGAGCTTTACTCATTTTTGTTTTCTCAAATTAGTTTTAAAATGTGTTAACAATCAAGCCCCAGAGCCTTTTTCCAGATGTATCCAAAGACAAGACAGTAAAAGAGTAACTAGGAGCATCTGTAAAACACCACATCGTAGAACTACATCTGAACAATCGGCTTTCTCCATTAAGGGGTGTAAACTCTGGAACACTTTACCAACTAAAATCAAATTAATTCCAGATATAAAGTCCTTTACAACAAAGGTTAAGTGTTGTGCTAAAAGCAAACCAGAGCTGTATCCATTTTTAGCAAATTGTACTGTAAATTATCAAGGTGTATTAGTGTATTGTGTATTGTATGATGTGTATTTTATTGTACTTTTATATTTGTAGTGTATTGTGGTTTTATCATATAGAAAGTTGTATATTTTAATTACACTGTACATGTAAAAGTCCAACTAGGGACAAGAGTTGAAAATTAGCAATAGCTTTAAACTCTCTGTGCAGCACATCAGTTTCATGCCTTGTATTTGGGACTATGTTAAATTGCATTGTCCCTATCAAATCAAAATCAAAATCAAATCCGAGTCAGATCCGTAGCTGAGATGGACTTCAGAAATGGAGGACCAACTTGTTGATTTGTGGCAACAACGCGAGTGTTTATTCAACATGTCTCCATGACTTCATCCAACCATCCTTGGTTGGACTCTTGTTGTTCATGAATTAATCTGTTAGTGTGTGATGTGCTGTTTTGGCCAAATTGTTGCTCACCACACACTATAGGAACAAAACTGTTAAATTTATCATAACATGTTATTATGTGTGAGTTCTCACATTTTGAAAATCTGTTAAGATTTGAAAATTAATTTAGTGTGGGTCAGCCTTAAGACAACCTCCCTCGCTCCTTCTCCTCGCAGCTAAGAACATGGTGAACATTCTGGTGTCCAAGCTGCCCAGTGACGGCCTTCAGAAAACGCCATCCAGCGAGGTGGTGGTCAACATCTGCGGAGCCCTCAATCACCTGGTCACCTGCAGCTCCTTGGCAGCCCGTGACATCTCATACTTCAACGGCCTGCCGAAACTGCTGGGCATCAAGACGTCCCACGATAACAGGTAGGACTCACTAAATATCAGTGTGGTCCGGTGAGAAAACAGAGCTGCTGCTTCAGAGAGCAGGATGAGTACAAGTTATTCACTCATGATGAACGTTAAATCTATGAAAACTGTTTTATTTTGCATGAAAACCTTTTATAATTGGTTAATATGTTTAGGTTGCACAATCTTTCAGTTTGTAAGCTGTGACCTGTGTTTGCTGTCAATGACTTTACATATTCTGGAGCTGTTACTGCTCTCCCCTCTGGCTACTGGCCACACAAACATATGAACTTTTGTTCATTTGCAGGTCATTTTAGAGTGTTTATCACTGGGTTACCCCCCCTCTGCTGCTTTGGCATTTCCTCCTGGTTTCTAACCGTCTGTCACTGTGTCTCTGTTCAGCTCTGGGAGTCTAAAAGCTGCCAGAGCGGCCTCAACTGTCCTCTGCAACATGTTCCAGTACAACAAACTGCACAAAGACTACAAACTGGTGAGACCCACAGCTGCTGATGCCAAGATGCATTATTTAATATCATCCATATATTGTATACTTCGCTGCAAACATGTCAGAGAGAAGCACATGGCTACGCAGCAACAACAACAACAACCTCAAATCTCAGAACCCATCGGCTATCGGTCTGACGATGATTTAGCCTCTGGGGGCAATGGCCAATATTTTGGGTGTAGCCAGCGGATACCCAGATAACAGATATACGGACAAGACGTCCTCTTCTGTGCACCGGTCATTGTTCACAGTTTACAGTTGAGATGTGAGAATGGAGTTGGAGTTGAGAGACGAGATGCAGATACATTTTTACAAAGCTAATGAAAAGCTAAATCGCCGTGAGATGATAGCCGATAGGTTCCGAGATTTTATTACAGCCAATGCGTTCTGCCTCTTTTGCTGTCCACCGACTGTTTACCTGCATTCAACCAAAGCCCGCTCAAACGTGATTGGTCAATACTACGAACGGAAACCAGAACGCTTCCGATGCCAAAATCTTGTCCCATTGCCTACAGATTCTACATTCATATGCAGATATCTGTTTATAGAAATGTATTAGAAATTTGTAAACCGATCCTCCTCTTTGTGAAGGCGGTGATTAAAGTATAGGGTGTAATGGGTGGCTGCTTCAAACAAAAAAGTGTTCTTTTTAAATGAGCACCAATTGATTTTTGGGCCAACAGGGGGCAGGGAGGTTGATGACAAATGTAGTTCTTTTTTGGTCTCCACCAACTCCTGAGGGAAATATCTGGCTCTTTATGCCGGTGAGGAAAAACTGTCATGTCCATTTTCAAAGGGGTCCCTTGACCTCTGACCTCCAGATATGTGACTGTGTGAGGGCTTTTGCCTGAAATAAATGTCCAAAAAATGGCCATAAAAAGTCTGTAAAAAGATCTGAAAAATAGTCTGAAAATGTCCAAAAATATGATGCCAAAAAATGTCCAAAAATAGTCCGGAAAATGTCCGAAAGAAAGGCGGAAGAAAAGTCCGATACTGGTATCAAGTAAACTATAAAACCTGATGAATCCATCGGTATCAACCATATCATACTAGCTTGTCATGAAGGAGGTTAAATAATGCTCCAAACTTGCCCTAAATTCTGGCGAGGAAAAACTGTCATGGCCATTTTCAAAGGCCATGACGAGATCAAGCTAACACCGGCAATCATCAGCAAAGCCCCAGATTTTTTGATGGTTCTAAAGATTATCATTAGATAGTCCTGTGGTGTGAGGAGTGTTAAGAGTGTTTTTCTTTTTCCCAAAAGAAACTGCTGGTTACGTCTGGAAACGAGGGTTGATGTGAGCGGAGTCTGAGAACTAAAAGACGCTGAAATGCTCCCTGGAGCTGCACCGTTTGGTGATAATTGTTGGGTCCTACTTGGACACCAATCCTTAAAAAGGGGTCAGCTCAAGTTGAAATCACGGCTCCTGACAACCAGCAGAATTACAGGTTGCAAAGCAGAAGACTGACACATTTTAACTTGACATTATAAATTACGATGTCAGCTTGCATTTTGGAGCGAGGGCTCCATGTCATAGAGCATCTATGTGACCTCACATAGCCATATATTTTATGTGTGCTGGAAGTAAAGTGTTTTATCTCTTGCTGACGGGGCCGACCACTTGACCGAAGCACACCGGAGTTAACTTGGAAGTGCACGAGTGCACCATAGTTTGTTTGAACTGCAACAGCTGAAGAGTTTCTGTTGGGCCGCAGCAGCAGCGAGGGCTGTTATTTCTCTCCGTGCTTCTGGTTCCTCACACCAGTGATTTCTCTGTGGTCTCCTCTTTTACAGTGTTTTGAGAGAAGGACCACATTCTTAAGCACATCCATCATAAGAAAGATGGATTATAGTCACTGAAAGGCCTGTGGCTCTGGTCCTGAGGCAGCCAGAACATCGCTAATTGCTTTCAGTGATCTCTACAGTACTGTCTCTGTCCTGTGACCTGACAGCCACCTCACCCAGTGGATCTGAGTAAACTCAAGTTGAGATTCAGATCACTAAAGTCTTCATTAAAATAGTTGACTCCCAGTGGCTTTCAGGACATTCACCCAGTATGGCCTGGTCAGTGCTCCTGTTTATGCATGCTTGGTGGTGTTTGTGATTCACTGTCTTTGGCTTAAACGATAACGTGTTTTTTCCTGCTGGTCCGTGGCATTTTGCCCATGGGTGTGTAAAGAGAACTGGATACAACGTTGGAGGCGGGGGCCCCGTTCATCTCCATGGAAGTTGCTCAGTAGCGCATGAAGCCAAAATGGCTGCTGGGTATAAATTACTCGGATCTTCCGCATCCATGGGCCCATAGAGGAAGCACACAAGCGTTTCCTTGACCCTTAACCTCTCAGGTAGATACTACTGGTATCATATAAAAATATAAAACTGAAGGAATCCATTGGTACCAACCATGTCATAGTACCTTGTTGGGAAGGAGGCTAAATAACGCTCCAAACTTACACTAAATTTTGGCGAGGAATAACTGTCACGGCCATTTTCAAAGGGGTCCCTTGACCTCTGACCTCCAGATATGTGAATGTAAATGGGTTCTATGGGTATCCACGAGTCTCCCCTTTACAGACATGCCCACTTTATGATAATCACTTACAGTTTGGGGGCAAGTCATAGTCAAGTCAGCACACTGACACACTGACAGCTGTTGTTGCCTGTTGGGCTGCAGTTTGCCATGTTAGGATTTGAGCATATTGTTTTATGCTAAATGCAGTACCTGTGAGGGTTTCTGGACAATATCTGTCATTGTTTTGTGTTGTTAATTGATTTCCAATAATAAATATATACGTACCTTTGCATAAAGGCAGCATGTTTGTCCACTCCCATGTTGATAAGAGTATTAAATACATGACAAATCTCCCTTTAAGGTACATTTTGAACAGATAAAAATGTGTGATTAAATTGAGATTAATCGCGATTAAATATTTTAATCGATTGACAGCCCTAAAATGAATATATTATATTGATTTCAATACAAATATTGTAGAGTATACATAATTGTCTTGAATAAAATGGTTATTTGTTGCCTTCAAATGGAACTTGTGAGCTCGTGGTTGCGACATGAGAAGTCGTGTACACGGTATTCTTGGCGTTCAAGTGGTTAAGTCGTGAGAACACCGCTGCTAGGCAACGGCAACATGGACACTACTGTTGGTGTCCATCGAGGCTAACAATTTAGCAAGCTAGCGAGCGGGTAACATAATGCAGGAAACGTAAAAGGCTTAACAACAGAGAAAAACATGTCCCGTTTGGAATATCAACATTTTCCTCAGACATATTATAAAATAACGAAGAAAAACTGTATATTAACTTATCAACCACAGAAAATGAACTTCTATTGGTCTCCACCATTTCTGAAAACTTCAGCAAACACGTCACGACTCGTGATCTCGTTGCTTTCAGAAACTTTCCACTTCTGAAATCAAATGTGGGGGTTAGAATGGACTCTAAACACGACCCCATTTGAAGGCAGCTAATCAACCTCCTCAGATTTACTCTGTTCTGTAAAACCTGCAGAACTTAATTTCCCATTAAAAGTGTTATTTTTAAGTCACAGAACCAAAAACAACATTGCACTGTTGCTATGGTATTCACGCTGCTGGTGTGTGAATGAAGACATGAGACCGAAGTTAAAACGGAGAGCAGAATGTGTGGGCGTCGGCTGACATTGTGCTCTAAACTTTTGTCTCCACCAGATGGTTTTCTAGTCTACGTCTGCACACATCTGTTTTTTATCCCACTTGACCTCCGCTCCTCTCTTCCTATTGGTCCTCTTCTTCTCTCCTTTGCTCTGTTGTTAGCCTCTGGTCGTGCCTTATCTGAGGATACTTGGCTCTGCTAATGCAGAGCAAATATTTTCTCTCTAGCTGATAGCAATTAGATTGTAGAGTTACTAAAGTTCGTCTCTGCGTTGGGGCGGCTCTCAATCTGACATCCCACACATTGGGAAATCAGTGGTGATGCAATTTGTACTCTAAACATTAATCATTTCTGTTAAAAATACACAGGATTCAGAGAAAGCAGTGATAACCACACAGCATTAAAAGCAGATTGAAAGTATCTAGTAAAATATGTACAGCGAATATCTAGTGAAATTTGTATGGTCCAAAATCTGTCAACCTTGTTGTTACAGTAGAGGATTATAAGATGTTGTCTTGGTTTGATAATCCTCAGGAACCATGCTTGATTTATAATTGTAAGTACTTCCCCAAAACAAGCTACAGATTTGACAGAGATGCAGGAGTTCCTTGTAATCACAAGGTGTAAAATGGTATTAACTAATTTATTGGGCATGTTATTGGACTGACATATTATCCTCTTATAAAGTTAATATGACATACTGTATATATGTGTTATCAAACAGTGGCTTATTTACACATCCAGCAGATACATAATCATTCATTTGTTTGTGTCCACCTGATGAATGTAAGTCAATATTCACACTCCTTTTAGCTCTGTTTTTGGTCTCCACCAACTCCCGAGAGAAATATCTGGCTCTTTAGCTGCTAAATGCTACGCTATGTTCACCAGCTAGTAGCTAACATTGTCTGTCTGTTGTTTGGCGAATTTAGCTTCCGTAATGTGACGTACTTCGAGTGAAATAGAATATGTAAGCGGGCTATAATTATTACATTATATACAAGATATACATTACATTACAAGAGGGATTTAATCAAATTGTTGGGTTCGGTTGGGACGATACATCTATCTCCCGATTCGATATGTATTGCAATTTTTTAAGTATTGCGATTCAATATTATGATTTTCTGTGATTTTTGTTTACTTTTTTTAACACTAGACCATGGGGAAAAAGTTGAATCATACCCTTCTAGGGACTTTTACTTTGGAAAATATCTAAATTAATACAGTAAGAATGTTTGATTTTCAGCATTTATGTAGTCAGAGATGTCCTGAAGTCAAATATATCAGTCATTGTCAGGCATCATTTATTACATTTTTTCCAACAACACAAAAATCAAAGACATTTCCTTCACAAATTAGTGGTATTTCCTTTTTAATTTATAAGGGACATGTAATGTTTTATACTTCTGGTGAATATAATCCAATCAATCTTATTTCCATACATGTATTTTGTATATACAATTCGGGAATCAATTTTTTTTCCCACCCCTAACACTAGTAGAGTGTAATAGTTTGAAGCGTAGGATCACTGACCAAGCTGCCGTATTTGACGAGTTGGGAATGACAATGTGCTGCTCACCAGCGTAATTTATTTATTTATTTCAGTCTCAATATGAAAATATTGATTAGAGCAGCTTTAAAGTTGCTACCTGGCTGCCGTCTATTGTTGCTTCTCCAACAACTGTGTTGGAAAAGGAACACTTCAGAGTTTCTTATCAGCTGTTTAGTTAACGAAGCTGGAAAACCCCAGGCCAATCTTGCAATTATTGAAAGAGGGAATGAACTCAAAACAGAGAATATGTAACAACTAAGAACAAGTTGATTATGAAGTTGATGAAGATCCAAAGTGAGTGGCTAACAGGATTACAGGAGCCATGGCACGAACAACAGAAGCCGCTCCTTTTATAGAAGGTAGTTTTACCAATCTGCTGTGGAATGCCACACTCATTATATAAGATAACACTTCCTTTAAATCCTGCTGTTAATGGTTTGTAATTCTAAGTAAAAGAAACACAGGAAAAGCTGACTCACAACAAAACTACACTTCATTTTAAACACATAAACTCCTTTATTTTTGTCTAACACAAGTGACGCCACTCTTTCTCTCTTCTTCTTCTTCTTGTGAGGATCCTTGTTTTACCTCCTGAATACTCTGCTTGTGTCTGTCTATTACCGACAGTGCCTGGTCGGGGTTTTGTTGAGTTTTTAGTTTTTTAGTGACTGCTCTCAGCTGGAATGCAGAGAATCTGGCTGAGATCTTTTGGGTTTGTCTCTTTTGTGCCTTCTGGGATGAATAAAAGACGAGTTAAGTTATGTGGACTTGGCAGTCTCTGAACACTGTTGTGTTCCTCCTGTAAACCCCCGCACTCCCCACTACCCACACATCAGCCCCCGCCGAACTGAACCTGACACAGCAAACAAAAGCCATGTGTTTATGTGTCGGCTGGGTGGCCATGGTGAAGCTGTTGCATTCGTTAGATATCCTGTTGTGGGCCTGTCCTCAACCGAAGTCTCCCGCAGTTCACACCAACCTTGCTGCACACACCCTGGGCTGTCTTCACAAGTCCCAGAACAAACAAACTGGTCTAAAGCAAAATTATTTGGAAAACTACTGGACAGGCTGCCATGAAAATTTACTGCTTTTTGTGTCTACTCATGGTTCCCAGAGGGCGAATGCTTTTGCATTTTAACTACCCGTGAGCTTAAAGCGTTGACCTCATCTAAAAGAAAAGGCCGACAGAACTTCCTGAGCTACCCCCGAACGGAAGAACATAATGACTGAGTGGGGCAGGTGTGGGCTGTAGACATTTAGTCACCACTAAAAAGGGAAAGTGCAAAAATGATTTTCAACCTGAGTGTAGTTGCAGTTATCAATATTTTTTAGGGTTGTCAATCAATTAAAATATTTAAATGCGATTAAATGCATGATTGTCGATAGTTAATTGTGATTAATTGCAAATCACGCATTTTTTACCTGTTCAAAATGTACCTTAAAGGTCCCATATCGTGCTCATTTTCAGGTTCATACTTGTATTTTGTGTTTCTACTAGAGCATGTTAACATGCTGTAATGTTAAAAAAAATGTATTTTCCTCATACTGTCTGCCTGAATATACCTTTATTCACCCTCTGTCTGAAACGCTCCGTTTTAGTGCATTTCAACGGAATTGCAACAGAATTGCGTTGCTAGGCAACAGTTTGGGTCCAGGTTTATTTCCTGTCAGCTGATCTCATTAACATTAACATACCAGGAATAAACTGGGACACATTTAGAATGTTTACGTTTAAAACCGTGTAATGGTTTAAATATTTTATATTTGTGACATCACAAATGGACAGAAATCCTAATGGCTTGTTTCAAATGCACAATTTCTGAATACGGGCTGTGTGTATTTCTCCGTATATTGAGCGCTTTGATACTTTCACAGTATTTATAAAGCTCTTAAACCTGCTTTATAATATAAAAGACATGAAAATGTTACTTTTTACAATATGGGACCTTTAAAGGGAGATTTGTCAAGTATTTAATACTCTTATCAACATGGGAGTGGGCAAATATGCTTACTTTATTCAAATGTATGTATATATTTATTATTGGAAATTAATTAACAACACAAATCAATGACAAATATTGTCCCTGTCGGGGATTCTTTCACAACAATAACCGGCTCGCTGTACATTATCCCTTACATAACGTCTATGATAATAGTGTCAATAATTCAGCTTGTTCCAAAACAATGAATCAATACTGGTTTAACAAAAGAACAAAAAAGCAACAAATGGCCGCTGATAGGTAGTAATGTAGCAAGTCAAACCAAAAAAAAATAGATTAAACAGTAGTAGGTTAACAAAAAACACTGGTAAATGTGAAATTTTTTTGTAGCAGATACCCCGACCAGTTATCTCTGTGATGCTTAACCCTAACCTATAACCTAAGACCTTAACCCAACGCTACAGGAAACACTATTCAAACGGGAAACACAAAGGTTAAGTAAGGATTAGGACAAGTAGCTGAAGCAAGTCATTAAACAAGAATCATATTTACGGTATGGTAAGCTGCTGCAGAGCCTTTACATCTGAAGTAAGTTTAGTTTGTGGTGACATTTTAAGACGTGATGATTAAAGAAACTGTGAAGGAAAGTATGGTCTAAAATGTAATGCCTTATAGGTGATTAAAATAACTCTTTCTAAAACAAACTGGAAGCCAGTGTGATGACGTTTAAATCAGAGCAATGTGGCAGCAGAGTTATGAACAAGCTGTAGGAGAGTAAAGACTTGAATATGCAGGTGAAAAGTGCATTATGAGAAATGCAACTGGGAAGTTAGAAAGGTACCTATCTTAGTGCAGACAGAGCAAGCAGCTGAGTGTAAATGTCTGGCATTACGTCATTCTTTGGAAACACTGTGTTCACATTGTTGGTCAGTATTTGTTTTGTGTCTTTATGTCTTTCAGAAAGGATTTGCCCGACGAGACTTCACAGATGTCACCATCTAGGCTGCAGCACATGACCTGATTCATTCTGAGCTTTTGACCTCAGAGGATCGTGATGGTTGCCGGGAAGAAAAGACGAGGATTTTACTGAGCAGATTACCACACTGTGATGGACCTACAGTTCAGGAAGATGAAAAATGGACTGGGAGCCAATGGAACGATGGACTTCAAAGTTCGTCCTCTTCCAGGTGGCGGTGTGTTTAACTTGGCTGAGCTTGCAGCAGATAGCCTGATGATGACGGGAACTTGATGGTGTCGACACATACTGTGGACTTCACCCCCAAAGCTACCGTAATGCTCTGTGTGTTTTAGGGTTTGACTGATTGACTGTTTTTTTTTTACACTGATTCCAATTATTTTGAACTAATGTTGCTGATAGCTAGACAGATAATAGTGCCTGGTGATATTTTGTACATGGTTAGGGATACTAGGGATAGTATCTCTCTAGATACTGGCTCAAGGGATAGCACTGCCAGTCAGTCAGTCCGCCCGCTTGGTCCAGACTGGAATGTCTTGGCAACTATTGGATGGATTGCCAGATTCCCGGCCTGAATTATTGTCCTAGTCACCTGACTTTGGTGATGATCAGGTCAAAAATCTTCTAAAACTTTGGTTTCTGACCAAATACCTGCAGAACTAATGACATTCCCATCAGCATCAGCTGTGCTTTGGGTTTAGCACTAATTAGCAAATGTTAGCATACTAACACGCTAAGTTAAGATGATGAACTTTTTTTTTCTGCTAGATATCAGCATGTTGGCTTCGTTGTGGGTATGTTTGCTTGCTGACGTTAGCATTTAGCTCAAAGCACCAATGTACCTAAATACAGCAGCAATTCACAGAGTAGCTAGCGGGGCTGTTTCTGTTCTTTTTTAACAAATTCAGACGTGTTTTTCTTTCAGATGTTAACCATCAAAGTTATTAAATATGTCAGGAAAAAGAAACAGAAAACAGCTCCAGATTTCATTTAAGTTTAGATAGCATCAATTCATAATATGTTCATTCGAGATCTGCCTATTTTTTACTTGTATCTGTCCTAGGAATGGGACAGGATTAGATGCATTTAATTATCATGAATCATCAAGAATAACCAGTGTTGGGGAAACTACTTTGAAAGTTTCCGCCAGTGTATTGCAAGCCCGGTGGCCCGCCGGGTCTAATCATCTGGGATTTATGCATTTTTAAGATGTTTTTTAAACTAAAATGTGTTTAACAGGTAGTGAACTCCTTTAAGGAACAACTCATTGCGTAGGTTGTGTGCTTAATGTTAGCGAGTGTCAGTGTGTGCGGTCGAGAGAGAGAGAGAGAGACTGAGGAGGCACACGTTGTGTTTCTTTACTAGAAAGTTCTTGCCAGACGGCCCGTAACGTTAGCGAGTGTGCACTTGAGAGGGAGAGAAAGAGAGCGTCCATGTGTGACTGACGGTGAGTATATGAAGTTATCAGTAACGTTATAGCTGTGAACGTAGCAGTGCAGTGTGTGTACAGTTTAGGCTGTCGGTTAATAAATGCTACAACTCCCATGAAATTCCCGTCACTGTGTCTTGCTTGTCACCTGTATATGGATGTATTAAGAGAACTGGATACAGCGTTGGAGGCGGGGCCTCGTTCATTCCTATAAAAGTTGCTCAGTGGCGCATGAAGCCAAAATGGCTCAACTTATGAGTGGAAATGTACCCGGATCTTCCGGCAATCTTCCGCATCCATCAGGCCCGTGGAGCAGGCGCGGTATAGCGTCCGCTCGGTCACATGGATCGGTCATGGGGTCACAGCCGTCAAGCTGACGTCACGGCTTGCTAACTCGCCTCTCAGCTGTCGCTCCAGCCTCAGTCTCGGTCTCATTCACATGAACGGAGGAAGGAAAATAACTCTGGATTCAGCTATTAGTATGTTTTACAACTTTTAGGACCTAATGATTTAAATAAGGGCTATTCAAGTGTTCGTACTGGGAAGTTGATTCACCTAAAAAAAATTATTCTCTGAGTTACAGATGTCTCTTTCCCAATGTAAGTCTATGGGAAAAAGTATTTTTGGGCCCAATGGCATCACGTGACGGACACAGAAGTTGTAGTACCGCCGTTTGGCCACTACGAAAATTGGCATCAACATCCTGGGGGCTTGTTCACGTGTGGATTAAAGTGAAGGAGTTAGCCCCGCAGTTAGCGACAACGAAGGCTCAGACTCGCTCGCCCGCCAATCTGAGTTTTGCTCAGCAAAGGAGGTTCAATTACAGTAGAGAAGAAAATGGTAAAATAAATATCAGGAAAATCATTCCTTTCCTTTTATGGCCCAAAATTGTTTGTAGTTTCAGTAGTTAACGACACAAAAAATTAAAAAAGTAATTTAAAACGGCAGTAGGCAGTATATTTTTGGCATCATTGGGCAAAAATCCCATAATAACCTTTCAGCATATTGTAATTCAAGTGCATGTCTGAGAGAAAACTAGACTTCTGCACCTCCTCATGGCTCTCCTATTGGCTGTTCATTCAACTGAGAAGACAGCATCAGGGGCCACCATGGTATAGTCTAAGATAGGAGCTTCAATTACACTTCACCAAACATCACATTATGGGCCAAACAACTGTTTGTTTACCATTTGAGAGCTGTGCAGAAATACCACTAAAGCACTAAATGCAGGTTATTAGCCTGTCTTCACTATATAGTATCTTGTGTTCACGACGAGCTAAATCATGACCTTGAAAAATATACTGTATGTGCAGTGGAATAAGGTTAGAGAAAATAATGTGTTTAAGAAATAAATGATACTCCTACTCTGTCCTATATAATCAATCCAGTCAAACAACATTTGATGAAAAGAAGGAGCCTCACAGTAATGCCTGCTGAGAGGCCCGTATACGAGCCAGGGAGGGGATTTCTCTGCAGGACGTGTGGGGGAGAGCGCCGTAACCTCCAGACCTGACGGAGGAAACTGCAGAGCAGCGGCAGCTTTGCAGCTCTTATCTAGCAGATGGAGGAAGGGAGGGGCTCAGGAAAAAAAAAGGCCGGGATCTGCTGTGGGAAAAAACTGGAGAGAGGGGCTTCAACAAAGACCACCCACCTCCCTGAAACAAAGTGAGTGAATATAGGAGTTCTATAAGGCGAAAAGATCTCCTTTATGCTGCTGAACTTTTACATCCATTCTCTTCCAATCAGATTTCAGGGCGTGCAGTTGTTTTAATGTGTTTCTTTCTCTTATAAACTGTGTCCCTTGAACTCCATTTTTGTAGTCCACACATGCCACCTAGCTCGCTGGTCCTGTGCTATTGTTACACTCTGTGCTCACAAGGCTGTAATCTATCATGTTTACAGCTTGATCCGCCCCCACAAAGTGGCCAAAAAATCAATTACTGCTGCTTTAACTTGAGTGCGAATGGAGCTATGAACATTATAGTGATCATAGTAAATATTAGCATTGTTAATAACTGGCTGATTTAAGCTCACTTATAGCATTTTTGTTCATTTGGGAGCTGCTGACTGGGCCATTTTTTCACAGCGGTGGACAGAAACTACAAAGTACCTCAAGACTGTATACTTTCGTTGCTTTTGTACTTTTTACTCCTCTGCATTTATCGGTCAGTTACAGATTCAACTTTGCAGATTTTAAAAAGAAAAACACATGTTCAGTTTATAAAATAATCGTTGGTCTAGATTAGCCTCTTCCACGTTTACCATAGACCCGTTTTTGTCTTTTTTTAGGGGGCTACAGGGGGTCTTTAGAGGGAGATAGCAGGTCAAAATAAATAACCATATACATAAAAAAATAAAAATTGTCCCTTCCTCTCCCTCTCTCTCTCTCTCTCTCTCTCTCTCTCTCTCTCTCTCACTCTCTCTCACTCTCTCTTTCTTAAAGGGGAGTTTTTCCTTGCCACTGTCGCATAACAATGCAATGCTCATGGGGTCTCTAAATTATAGAGTACGGTCTAGACCTGCTCTATATAAAAAGCATCTCGACATAACTTCTGTTATGATTTGACGCTATATAAAAATAAATTGAACTGAATTGAATACCATTTGTTACACAGATTTTGTGCTAAATTTAACCCTTTTTTTTTTACCACTCAAGAATTGATAAAGATGATCAATAGTCCCTCCAAAATACCACATTAAGACACCAAGGCCTTGAGGAACACCATAGAAAAAGCCATGCTGTGATTGTTGGTTTCAAAAACTTTTGACATTTGGAGATTTCTGCAAGAATTGCATTTTTCGGCTATTGGATGGCGAGTACTTCTGTTGTGTAAACTGCTCAGAAACCCCCTTATTGTCAATCTAGCTAGGAAAGCCATCAATCCTCTGAATGCTCTAGGTCTCTAGTTTGTGGCTGTAAAGTTTCATGAGGCTGTGATTATCCTAGAGGTCACCACAGGTCATTTTATACAGGGAGGTCACGTTTAAAAAAGAAAAAAAAAATGGTCTCACTACAATGAAATGGCTACCATGGGGACTAACATCATCACACATGAATACAGTTGGGCTCATTGGATCCACAAGAGTCTCAGCTTTACAGTGATACCCAATTTATGTAATCCAAGACTGTTTAGGGACCCCAGTATGCAGAAATATTCAAACACACCATTTTAGAATAGGCAAAAAATAACACATTTATACTGCATTAATAAAACTGCATGTGATTATCATAAAGTGGGCATGTCTGTAAAGGGGAGACTAGTGGGTACCCATAGAACCCATTTTCATTCACATATCTTGAGGTCAGAGGTCAAGGGACCCCTGTGAATATAATTGAACATGGTACAGCCTCTGAAAGACAGTAAAGTCGGCTGAGGTCGCCTCAAGGAGTTAAAGAGGACTTCTCAACAGTGTATGAAGTCGTTGACCTTTGGTGTTTGATGCACAATATCTGACCTCTCTGATCTCTCCGTTAGGTCATCTGCAGTAAAAAGGCTGGCTGTGACACCACTACGAAGCAAGAAGAACAACAGTAACCGGTGGGTACTGGTTGTGGAGGTAAGCTGTACTGGCAACGAGCCAGTCTCACCCCCTCAGGGAGCTTCAAGCTTTCATCCACTTTAATCACAGCGGTTCCAGAGCAGCAACCTCAGAAACCTCGGCCTCAGACCCAACATTCCTGACCTCAGTCACACATACCAGCAAAAACTCCCAAACCTGCTCAAGTCCACTGAGGCTCTGACTGATGCCTATAGAATACTATAAATGTAGTTAATCAGTGACTAAGTGGATATTACTAGAACCTATATGGCACCAAAATATTACCTCAGCATCAGTCCTGAATGTGTCCAAGTGCATTTTTTTTTTACAGGACTGGATTATATAATTTTTTCAATTTTTTTAAGATTATTTTTGGGGCATTTTCGCTTTTATTGAACAGTTGACAGTGCAAAGGCAGACATGTAATGACGTTTTAATTTATTCCAGTGTAAATGCCCTACAAGATGGTTGCTGCTCAGATGGATCTTCGCTGCCCTCTTGTGGCAGCACTACTGACCCTACAAGTCTAGGATGCTTCACATGGTTGCCTTGGGTGGTGTTAAAGTGGCAGTAGGCAGTATATTTTTGGCATCATTGGGCAAAAATTCCATAATAACCTTTCAGCATATTGTAATTCAAGTGTTCTGAGAGAAAAATAGACTTCTGCACCTCCTCATGGCTCCGTTTTCAGGCTTTAGAAAATCTAGCCCGTGACGGGAGACTTTGACCAATCACAGGTCATTTCATTGAGAGAGAGAAGTGTTCCAATGTTCACAATGGCGGTGGCGTCTCCAACTTTCTCATTTTACACTTAAACAGTGCACTACAAGATGATTCTGAAAACATTTGAGGAGAGAAATAGGCATTAACGTAACATAATATTGATTCATATTTGATCAGCGCTGCCTAGTTTGACCGTTTAGTCGGAGTTCAGAGTGATTGACAGCCGGCTCTCATAGACGGCAGCTGGACAGCAGACCTCCGATCAGCTCTTACTGCTTGTTTTCCTCCGGTCTGTGAAATCTTGCAGATGCCGTTAGGAGCACCAGAGGACACAGAGGAACATGATTTTTTTCAGGTTACCTGTTTCATGTACTACTGTCACGATATATAGCGACCGTTTTATAAAAATAACTTTTTTAAATCATATTTGCTCCAATCTCGCCTACTTCAGCTTTAACATCCCAGAGCTTCAATAAAGCATGTAGACATACTGTCAGACAGTTTGTAAAAATGTTTTTCTAACTTTGAAACTATGTTCAAAGTGGTTCCATATTGTCCTTTTTTCATCTTTATGCATCTGTAACCGGTTAGGATAAAGTGTGTCAGTCGTGTGGAATGGGATGTGATCCACACAATGGGACTGTCTTGCCATCGGGTACACGCATAAGAGTAGAGTACCTTCACTGCACAGAACAAATCAGATCAGTCAACATAAACTCTCTATTTTTTTTTTCCAAATGAGACCTCGTGTACCTTTTTAATTAACCTTGTCATTAATAGAATGGGGTTTTGCTTATGTAAATTGCATCCATGTCAAACCCCAGGGTGCCCGCAGAAACCTAAAATGTCTTACAGTATGTTAAACTGATTTTCAAAATTGAAGGTCGTAAGATGTCTTAAAGGGTCGCATTTCTTTTAGTATAGTATGTCAAAATAGTGTCATAGTATAGTATGTTGAAAAAAAGTCATAGTATAGTGTGTTAAAAAAAAGTAATAAAAACTTTCGAAAAGTTTGTTTTCTGTGTATGTCCAAAAAAGTAATAAATAATTCATAGTATAGTATGTCAAAAGAAATTTAAAAAAGTCATATTATAGTGATATCATAGTATGTCATAAATAGTGAAAAAAATCACATGTCAAAAAGTGATAAAAAAGTCATATAGTATGTTTAAAAAAGTGATTAAAAGTTATAGTATAGTATGTCGAAAAAGGTGATTAAAACAAGTCATGGTATAGTATGTTGAAAAAAGTCATAAAAAACGAGTCATAGTATAGCATGTCGGAAAAAGTATAAGTCTAGCTATTTATGACTGACTAGACATCCCATGATGTCCGAGCTGACTCAGAACATTCACACAGCGAGCGATGAGTGGTATAACACATTTTTCCATTTATTCACGCAAATAAAGTCCAATGAGATCATTTCACAATAAAATAATCATCAGATCACATTTTCTTTTTAAAAAACACCATAGAACAAGCAGATAAATAGTGTGATATCCCTCTCAAAAGTGCACGATCAATTTGGCAGCAGAAACATCTCATTTGGCTCTAGATAACAGCAGCACCCAGGTGCTGCTATAAGCCTCCGACTGTTCACATAGAAATCATCCATCAAATCATCCGACCCGTCCCTTACACGTCGCAATAACCAAAAAGCATTAGTTTAAATAATCACGAACCACAGAGAAGGTTTATTGTACACTAAAAGTCTGGCCTTTCTCCTCATGTGTTTACCTCAAGAATCTAAATAAACAGTATTACAAATTTAGAAACTAAAAGGACAGTCGCAGAGGTTTTAAAGGTTTTAAAAAATCTATCTGTTCATTATAAAAATCTATTGGAGAAGTTGAAATACTGCACAGAGCAACAAGGCTGGAAAATGATAAATAGACTGTGATGTTGGCCTTTTTCTATAATATTGCAAGTAGGGCTGTCAATCGATTAAAATATTTAACCGTGATTAATCCCATGATTGTCCATAGTTAACCGCAAATTAATCATACATTTTTTTATCTCTTCAAAATGTAGCTTAAACGGGAGATTTGTCCAGTATTTAATACTCTCATCAACATGGAAGTGGGCAAATATGCTGCTTTATGCAAATGTATGTATATATTTATTAATGGAAATTAATTAACAACACAAAACAATGACAGATATTGTCCAGAAACCCTCACAGGTACTGCATTTATCAGAAAAAATATGCTCAAATCTAGGGATGTGCATTCCAAGCAAAAATACTATTCGATAATTAAAATATTTCCGAAAATCGCCGCACCGTGCCACACACCTTTTACCGGTAGTAACGTTACACTACCAGCACCTGCAACTGTTAAAACAAGGGAAGATATATATATATTTTTTTTAAGACAGGACGCAGATAGTCGCATAAACTAGTTGATTTTTTCAGTGTCAGTGTGCTGACTTGACTATGACTTGCCCCAAACTGCATGTGATTATCATAAAGTGGGCATGTCTGTAAAGGGGAGACTCGTGGGTACCCATAGAACCCATTTACATTCACTGATCTGGAGGTCAGAGGTCAAGGGACCCCTTTGAAAATGGCCATGCCAGTTTTTCCTCTCCAAACTTTTGCGTGAGTTTGGAGCGTTATTTAGCCTCCTGCACGACAAGCTGGTATGACATGATTGGTTCCGTAGTTTCATTAGATGCCAGTATCTTCACAAGAAATTAGTGGCGTTAAAAGTCATTTGCATTAAGGTGTTATTATAGCGTTAACTTTGACAGCCCTAATTGCAAGTAAAAGCAACGCTTACAATGAGCTTACACGCTTCACTGTATGTCTCCAAATGTAAACACAGTTAACCATCTCAATCTGAGGAGTCCGCTCAGGCTACAATGATGTTGGTACATTTGAAAACACTTTTAGCTTACTTGTGTTTTCATCCACTTTTTCTAATAGTTCTCTAAAATATTACCATTCACAGTGAAAGACAAATGGAAAAAGAAAGACGTCTTCTTCCTTCTCTTGATTCAGAAGTGTGACTGAACAACATTTTGACAAACGGCTACTGTAGCTTTGTTACTCCGTCGGTCATTTCTTCTGTAGCCTTTGCCCCTCTTGTTATTTTTTGCATTTGGCGTCGTCATTAACATCTTTCTGTTTCTGTGGTCAGACCGTTCATTTGATGGTGGGTCATAAATCTGCTAACCGAGGCTAGCTGCTGACTTCCTCAGTCTAATAACCATCGTATGCTCATGCTCAACTGAAACATTTATATCAATGCGACCAACGACATTCACATAAAACAGGAAGACGATCACAGAAGAAGTGGTACACACTTTTGCATCCATGCACATGGGTCTAAAAAAAGGCACAGTCCTGGTTAACTGCAGAGCCAACATGGCTGCCTCTTGGCCGAAATACATTTAAAATTTCCGGCACAAGCCGACTTGATGAAGCTACAGTGTACTAATTTGTTGAATTTGGATTGGCTGACTTAAGGTGCAGCGTATCTTCTCCTTGTTGATGTTGTCATCGGACTCCTTTTCAAGTATTTTTACGTCCTCTAACTCTCTAGTTAACATTTTTCTCAGATATATATATACATATATACGTACATATAGCGAAGAAGTTTACGTTGGACCCCACCCAGAACCGATGTATCCCTGAGACCTGGTTCAGTCGGGTCCTCTGGCCTGTTTGACGACATCTACAGCTACGTCCCATGTTCACAAACACCATCATCTGCTGAGAGCCTCCACTATGGCTGCTAGAGGGTTGTACTTCCATACAGTTGCTGGTGAAGGATGATGGAGATGCCCAGTGGATGCAAAAGCACTTTTTTTTGTTCTTGGAATCCTGAGAAGAGAGGAGGTCCATTCCTCTAAATACAGTATTTGACCACCACTAGTTAATGAGGTGGAGGTTGAGGAGTGGTTGAAATTGTAAAATTGTCTTTATTAACAAGCTGCTTTTGTCCAGGAGATGGGACTGCAGCCCTGGTTGTGAGGTTTGATGCTCTCAGCGGGTCTTCCTGTAGTAAACGATAGCCGCCACCAGCGCTACCGATGCTACGATGGCTACTGTCCTCCACCGAGAAAAACCTCTGATCACCCCCTCCTGGAAAGATCAAGACAGCAAGATTAAGAGCTCTGGATCCCACTCCCCCTTCAACCACAGTAGCACACGACTGACAGATCTTTAAAGGACAATGCATCACTCACCCAGCCTCCCTGCTGAACGAGCCAGGTGTACAGTTGCTCTCTGATGACCTGGAGAACCCAGCTGATCACTGTTCTGATGTTCTCTAGATGGTTGGTGGTCAGTGCCTTTAAAAACAAACACCAGTCAGAAGTTAAGGCGGTTCGTTAAGGCTGGTGTGAAAGCTGTCAAGCGAACTCTGGTGCGGTACCGAACAACCGAGACCTCCTGAAAAGGTGGTTTCTCGGTTCCAAGCGGATTCTGTTGCGGTTTGTTTGTGGTGTGAACGGGGTCTGAAATTAACCTTTTTCACTGCCTGCAACTGTGGTAGGTAAGTATTATTGTTTTGTCTGCCACTCAGAAATTTTATCTGAAATCTATGCGCTAAATGAAGGAATAACATTTTAGATCTGATGTCATTCAATGTTCGATATATTTTACATAAAAACATTATATCCCTATGTTGTACACAGTACTGTACTGTACTTTGCTATTGTCATCTGAGATATCACTTTCACAAGAATGGGACATACATAAGGTCACTGTGACCTTGACCTTTGACATTTAACCATGAAATTCTAATCAGTTCATTCTTGAATCCAAGTGGACGTTTATGCCAAATTTGAAGAAATCCCCCCCCCCCGAAGACGTTCCTGAGATATCGCGTTTACAAGAATGATGGACCGGACAAACCAAAAGCGTAATGCCTCTTGGCCACGTCTCTCGCCGCTGTGGAAGCATAAAAGTCAAGACTTTATATTGAGGCCTGATAGCCCAGAGCTAAGTGGCACTACAGTGAGATATTTTTCTATGAACAAAAAAAGTTCTGTTCCCTTTTTGACTGCAGGGTGTGACTCCTAGAGCTCATGAGAGGAGGGGAAGCACTGTCTGCAGCCTGGTTTTGGCCATATGAAAACACGCAGTGAAGATCACCAGTCGAATCCCGTTAGGCAAACCACTTACAAATCTAGAACAATTGCAGCCCTGTTGAGAAGCACTGCTCTGTGGGATATGTGTTTCTGTGTGTTACCCTGTGTATGAGTCTGTAGGCCAGATGGAAGAGAGCCACCACTCGACCCCAGTTGATGCCATCAGCGAAGATGCTCCTGGCCACCTTCATGAAGATGTCCTGAGCACAGTTGAGCTGAACCTGGTTGATCAGTCTGATAGGAAGAAATGAAAAGATTCAAAAGTGACAACCAGGTTCTGAAATTAACTTTTTTCACTTCCTGCCACTGTGGCAGACAAGTATTTTTTTTATCTGCCACTTTTGAAATCTCTGCGCTAAATGAAGGAATTACATTTTAGATCTGATGTCATTTAATGTTCGATATATTTTACATAAAAAACATTATATACATGGTAAATTACAGTGTTCAAATTACACCGTAGCTTCCGGGGGAGCTCTATTTTTCCTGGGTGGGAGGGTACTGTAGCCTACACAGTACTGTACTGTACTTTACTATTGTCATCTATATTGGTTATTTGCATAAAAACACACAATTCAAATGAATATGATTATTTAAAGGGACTATTTGTAACTTTCAGAATTGCTTGTTAACAGCGACACCTGTGACCGTTAAGTCAATGAAATTCAGCGTCGGGCTCACGCTTGCTCGCTCTAAATAGACATGAACGAGCATCGCTCAAAACAGTGAGGCGACACACGTCAGCTAAAACCACAATATCACTCTATATTTCAGCTGCTTGGCAGTAATGTTAGCTGACCAGACGAAGGTCTCTCCATGAATCAATGCTGATCCTAGTGTTGGCTTTTCCTGCCTCAGCTAAAGCAGGAAGAGAAACGTTATCGCCTCCCGACTGCGCCCGGAGGGAGACACCGGAGTTTTGGTCGGAGCTGAAGCAGTGGGGCTCCACAGCGAGTAACGTTATCGCCTCCTGGCCGCGGCCGGAGTGAGCAGGGAAGACACCGGCACCCGGTCGGTAACGAGACGATAACGTTTCTCTCTGTGGAGCCCCGTCACTTCACAAGACACGGGAAACCTCTGTTGGTCTGGAGGAGCTGCAGCATTTATTTCTGCACAAACGTCCACTGTACATTCACTAGATATTCTCAGAGCTAAACTAACTCTTCTGCAGTGTGGAGTGATCGCGCGTTCACGTCTAGCGGTGGAGCGAGAACGCGCGCAGTGTGTGAAGGCAAGCAGGCATAAATGGTATGGTATAAATGTACCATACTCGCATATGCGATATGCGAGCGCGCATGTGTCCCGACCCGGTACATTTATACGCTTAAAAAGTTACAAACAGTCCCTTTAAATATTTGCTTTGATTAAAAAAAAAGTAATAATTCTCTCTCTAATATCTATTTTATATTGCTGTGAAAACATCTCCTTCAAACAACTGGATTTATTCAAGATTCTCACCAAAAACGTGATTTTATGAGATTGCATTTGAACACATCATGATAACGTTGTAATTTATCTTCGTCCAATGGTCATTTTCACTGAGCAGAGCTTAAACGTCTCATAATTGTAACTCAATGGCGCATATTTAACCATATTTAACCAAGCAGGACTGTGCTGCCCACCGGCAGGTAACGTTACCAACACTCATCCTGCTGATTTCAACACAGATTTGTTCACAGTGTCGCCTTATCAGGGAAAAAACAGGGTGTGTCCCCTCAGGTTTATTAGCGCCATGCTATTGAGAGCTTTTTTCTCTCTCTGCCAAACAAACTGAAACACGATACGGCGTGCGTATGCGTCATTGTGCATGAGTAACTGTGGGAAAAGTGCGTATGCGTCATTGTGCATGAGTAACTGTGGGAAAAGCATCAATACAGAGGAATCGATAGTCACGGAGGCATGAGATGCCAAGGAATCGGACAACTAGGAACCAACGAGAACCGATTCTCTATTCCCATCATTAGCGTTTTCCCTGCCTGCCAAAGTGGTGGATGACCTGACGATTTTATCCGCCACTGCCAACAATTTACACGCATTTGGCGGGTGCTAATTTTAGACCCTGTTACCATTACGACCATCATTTAGTAATGGTAAGGGTAAAGGCAGGGTCTCTGCAGATACAGACACACTTGTTGTGGGTCAGAAGTTTGATGATTGAGAGGGATTAGTTTTGTTTGAGTCTATTGTATTTTATAGAAGAATCCTACTCATTGTGCCTTTAACCAATAACCAACGGATCTGCTGACTGATGCGGCCCTCCAGTTGTGTTTGGTCATGATGTGCAGCTTACTGTCTGAGCTCAGCATTCCTGTTCATGTCATCTGCAATCTTGAGCATCTGTTCCACCACTTCTTTGATTTGTGGGTCCTGTTGTTCGTTAGGCCGTCCTCCCAGGTGCTCAGAGGACACGTGTCGGCCGGGCTCCTCTGTGTTTATACGTTCTATCACATACCTACAGTAGGACAGAGAAAACATCACATATAGAAGCGGGAATTTCATACTAGAAAGACTTTGAAAGATAACCACTTGTAGGGTGCACCGATACCGATACCAGTATCGGGTATCGGGTCCGATACTGTGCTCATGTACTCGTACTTGTACTCGCAAAACGGCTCCGATACAACTTTACAGCAGCGCGACGTTAACCTCTCATCACCATCTTTCGGGTCCTCACGCTCCACCTCCCCGATGGTGCAGGTGAGACGGGCCGGTGGTGCGCCCGACCCCGCTGGGCCGTGATCCCACCTCAGCCGACGCGCGCCGGCCCTGACTTTCATTGCGCCACGGGGTTTTGCTTGCACCCACTGACTCACGCGTGCGTTAGAGTCCTTGGTCCATGTTTCATGACGGGTCGGGTGGGTTGCCGACAACGCCACAGACCCCTGGCGCCTTTTACGTGGGCCGCTGCACGACGCGGTTGGGGCGCACTGAGGACAATCCGCCCCGGTCGACAGTCGCACCGGGAGCAGGGAGCCCGGTCATGGTGCGGCGAGGTCCGGGCGGGGAGCGCTGTAAAGCTGCGGCCGCGAGCCACCTTCGCCCCGAGCCTTTCCAAGCCGACCTAGAGCTGGTCGCGGCGCACCGCCTCGTATGCGGGACTCCTGCCTGCCGTGTGTCGCTCACACCCTCCAGCTGGCTGTTAACGAGGGTCTTTAGGCTCAGAGAAGTACTCGTATCCGTACTTGGTATCGGCGAGTACCCAAATGTAAGTACTTGTACTTGTACTCGTACTCGGTCTGAAAAAAAGTGGTATCCCTGCATTCCTAGCCACTTGATTTATGTCATTCAGACCGTTGAAGCCTCATATAACAAAAGTTAACAAAAATCGCAATAAAAAGTAATATCGAATCGCAATACTTGTAGAATCAGCTCCCAAGTATCGTGATAGTATTGAATCGAGAGACAGGTGAATCGTCCCAGCCCTAGTAATCAGTAGCAGATCAAGTGACAATGACACTGGTGAACTGTATTGGACTGAAAAACCTGATTGGAGAGTCCTTTATCAAGGTCAAAATAAGTAAGAAGGTAGGGCACAGTATACAGCTCAACGGGCAATAATCAAGTTTATTATTATTATTATTATTATTATTATTATTCAAGTTGTAATGTAATGAGACTTACGCTCTGAGGACCACTGCTCCTTGCTCCATGATGGGATCATCAATCACATCTGAAACAATGAGAAGATTGATTAAAGGTCCCATATCGTGCTCATTTTCAGGTTCATACATGTATTTTGTGTTTCTACTAGAACATGTTTACATGCTGTGATGCTCAAAAAACACATTATTTTCCTCGTACTGTCCGCCTGAATATACCTGTATTTACCCTCTGTCTGAAACGCTCCGTTTTAGTGCATTTCAATGGAATTGCCACAGAATTGCGTTGCTAGGCAACAGCTTGAGTCCATGTTTACTTCCTGTCAGCTGATGTTATTTACATACACTGCAACAGGAAATAAACTGGGACACATTAAGTGTGTTTACGTTTAAAACCGTGTAATGGTCTAAATATTGTATATTTGTGACATCACAAATGGACAGAAATCCTAACGGCTTGTTTCAAACGTGCAATTTCTGAATACGGCCTGTGTGTGTTTCTCCGTATATTGAGCATTTTGACAGTTTAACAGTATTTATATAGAACTTAAACCTGCTTTATAATGTAAAAGACCTGTATATCTCACTTTTTACAATATGGGACCTTTAATACACATGCAGATAATAATCATTTCTAGCATTGACACTGACACTGTTTGTTTAAATGTATAGAAAAGATGTCTCATATATATTTCATATTCTAAATTAAAAAAAAATTAAAAATAACTTTCTTGTTATAACACCTTAAAAAACTTATGTTAGCATGGGGAAAGTTATTTTTTTAACAAGTTTTTAACAAGATATGTTCATGTGTTCAATGTTCTTTATCAGTGGAAGTGAAACATCACAACTATTTCAAAAGTGGCTTTGAAAAGTTAGTTTCGGTCTTATATTCTTGGTTTCAGTGTTTATCTTTTACGTACCTCTGCGTCTGACGTCACCATCCCTATGATTCCAGTGGGAATTCCGTCATTATGTCATCTTTAGTCCTGTTTTTAACCCCTTTTAATTGTCTTAATTCATTGTTTTTGATAGCCACATAACGTTAGCTCGTCGTGGTCTCATAACTTAACATAACTTTTTTTTTCAATACATCAAATAAAGTCTGAAAAACCTCGTCCAGCTTTTATACAGCCACCATCAGACCTGACAACCCACTCTGACTCACCCTAACCGGACTCAGGTCAAAATCTACCTGTTTTATGACCTTATTTACCACCAGGTGAACTCAGGTTACCTGGCAGAGCAGACACAAGGCCTGTACTGTTCTTTAAGGTGCTCACTTTAATTCGGCATATGTCCAAATAAGATAATTTCACCACTTTTGATTGTAATAGTGATAAAGCTGAGTACAGTACACCTGACATGGCTCCTCTTACCTTCCCCTCCGACGGCGCCCTGCAGCTCCTCCTGCGGCTCCGTCTCTCCGGCTTCTCGCTCCTCTTCCCGGCGGTCCGACATAATAACTATAACTTTAACTGTCCGCCCGGAGGAGCGAGCGATGGATGAGGTGGATGAGATGTTTGAGGTTCAATATTTAATGTTAACTCGGCCGGAAAAGAGTCACACAAGTCCGGACGACGAGTCGGCTCCGTGAAAAAGTTTTCTCCTTCCAACCAAAGAAGAACAAGGAAGTGACACGGAAGGAAGCGCGCTCAGGCCACCGGGTGGCGCGCCTCGGTTGGACGAGTTCCAATCTTCCTAGTCCTCCTAGTCCGTGGTGGAGTGAACTCTGGCTCCGGTCGAAAAGTCTTTTTTGCTTAGCAATGTTCCTAACCATGGATGGACAATGTATTGAACTTTTTAAATAAAGTGTTGAAAAAAATAAATTATAAAAATAAATAAAAAATAAAATAGAGAATTAAAAAAATTAACATTTTATAATAAAAAAAATGATAGAAAATGTAAAAGTAAAAAAATTTAAAATAATAATACTAAAAAAAAATTAAATTTAAAAAGTTAGAAAAAATTAATAAAAAAAAAAATGTAAAAGAAGTGAACTCCGGCTGCGATCGAAAAGTAATTTTTAGCTTAGCAATGTTCCTAACCATGGAAGGACATTGTATTGAACTTTTGAAATAAAGTGTTAAAACATTTAAATAATAAAAAAAAATAAAAATAAAATAGAGAATTTAAAAAATTTATAAAAATAAAAAATGAACATTTTAAAATAAAAAAATGTAAAAAAAAAAATTAAAAATTAAATAAAAAAAAAATTATAAATAAAAATTTAAAAAGTTAGAAAAAATAATAAAAATAAAAAAAAAATAAAAAATTTAAAATAAAAAGAAATTAAATTAAAAAAAATTGAAAAGAAGTGAACTCCGGCTGCGATCAAAAAGTATTTTTTGCTTAGCAAGGTTCCTAACCATTGATGGAAATTGTATTGAACTTTTGAAATAAAGTGTTAAAAAATTTAAATAATAAAAAATTAAATAAAATAGAGAATTTAAAAATTAATAAAAATAAAAAATGAACATTTTAAAATAAAAAAATGTAAAAATAATTAAATAATAAAAAAAATTATAAATACAATTTTTAAAAAGTTAGAAAAAATAATAAAAATAAAAAAAAAATAAAAAATTTAAAATAAAAAGAAATTAAATTAAAAAAAATTGAAAAGAAGTGAACTCCGGCTGCGATCAAAAAGTATTTTTTGCTTAGCAAGGTTCCTAACCATTGATGGAAATTGTATTGAACTTTTGAAATAAAGTGTTAAAAAATTTAAATAATAAAAAATTAAATAAAATAGAGAATTTAAAAATTAATAAAAATAAAAAATGAACATTTTAAAATAAAAAAATGTAAAAATAAATAAATAATTAAATAATAAAAAAAAATTTTTAAAAAGTTAGAAAAAATAATAAAAATAAAAAAAAAATAAAAAATTTAAAATAAAAAGAAATTAAATTAAAAAAAATTGAAAAGAAGTGAACTCCGGCTGCGATCAAAAAGTATTTTTTGCTTAGCAAGGTTCCTAACCATTGATGGAAATTGTATTGAACTTTTGAAATAAAGTGTTAAAAAATTTAAATAATAAAAAATAAAATAAAATAGAGAATTTAAAAATTAATAAAAATAAAAAATGAACATTTTAAAATAAAAAAATGTAAAAATAATTAAATAATAAAAAAAATTATAAATACAATTTTTAAAAAGTTAGAAAAAATAATAAAAATAAAAAAAAAATAAAAAATTTAAAATAAAAAGAAATTAAATTAAAAAAAATTGAAAAGAAGTGAACTCCGGCTGCGATCAAAAAGTATTTTTTGCTTAGCAAGGTTCCTAACCATTGATGGAAATTGTATTGAACTTTTGAAATAAAGTGTTAAAAAATAAAAATAAATAAAAATAACAAAAATAAAATAAAATAAAATAGAGAATTAAAAAAATATATAAAAATAAAAAATGAACATTTTAAAATAAAAATAAAAAATTATAAATATAAATATAAAAAGTTAGAAAAATTAAGAAAAATAAAAATAAAAATGAAAATTTTAAAATTAAAAAAATTCAATAAAAAAATAAAAATATACATATTTAAATTAAAAAAAAAATAAAAATGTAAAAATAAAAATGTAAAAAATGTAAAAAAAATAAAATAAAAAAATATATATAGAGATCTTTTTCTAAGAAACTTGAACATTTTTTACAAATTTTAAAAATTAAAAAAAATAAAATGTAGCGCCTTTTGTAGTCCATCTTCTGAACATTGTTGTTTCACCACGACAGTCCCACATCACTTACATCTGCCGCCGTCACATCATAGTTACGGAGCCTAGTGAAAGTGCGGTCGGATTCTCTTAACACCACGGTTGTCTTTTCCTTAGTCCTTATGAATTCTTCTTCACATCTTTCCTTGACCTCATGACCATTTACAAAGGGTTCCCTTGACCTACAAGTGCATGCACACAGGCCCCTCCAAAGTGGCATTTTTCTGAGCAACGGTGAGGTTTTTCCTCACCTGCACCTGTTTGTATTCTGGTGATTTGTTTTGTACTAGTGGTGAGTGTCACTAGCAGACATTACATTGCAATTTTGGTGTTGAAATTCAAGTTTTGCACCATCCACCACCGTTCTGCACACACCCATGCTCTGTGCATTAATTTGTGGAGGCACACCGACAGAGACATTTTATGTATCCTGTGCTTGTCTGTTTCACTTTCACTATACATTCTTCAACCCAGTAGGCACATTGTAAATTCATGTAAAAGGGCCCATGAGGGACATGAGGTCGATTGCTTCAGCAGGCCCTTCTTGTGATCCACCTTGGCGCTATGAATAACATGCATGAGCAAACGTGCATGGGGCCTATAAGGAACCAATGGAGAAACATCAGCCTTGATTTGGGGTCATGGTTGATGAGTATAGGCCCGATACTTGCTCTCCTTTCAGCTCTGTTGTGCTCTCCAGCAGCTCCTGAGGGAAATCAGGAAGAGGATATCAATCTTTGTTTACCAGCTAGACAGCAAAGTAGTGGGCTGGAGAGTCAGTGATGATTCTCTGTGGGTTCATCACTATCACTGACACCTTTCACATTACACATTTGATGCATTGTTAATATAATGATATTGATTACTGCAGCTTTAACCTCGTACAGAGCCCCTGAAGACTGTGTGTTCTGTCACCCTTACTGATCCATAGGAACAGTCGGGGTGTTGGTCCAGCCCAGGTATAATACTCTGAGAGGTTAGGGAAACTCTCTGCAGAAGCCCACAGAAACGTTACATGATTTATTTATTGCTCATCCTTCCTTTCAGAAGGCCGATGTCTGACAGTATACAGCCACTGGCTGCAGCTGCTCTGCAGTGCTGGATGAAGTTGTTTCAAGCTTCAAGTTTGTTTATTCGTCATAGGCTCAACAATTGCAGCGAGCAGTTGTTGGCCATGAAAACCTTGGGTCTCAGGTACCCTTGCACAATGCTCATTAAAAATGTATATATAGAAAAGGAAAATCACACAAGTAAAAGCAAAATGAGAATGAAAGACATAACATTTTAAAATTAAAATAGCAGTATTTCAAATGGATAACCTGTATATATTCAAGTATTTGATACTCTTATCAACATGGGAGTGGACAAATATGCTGCTTTATGCAAATGTATGTATATATGTATTATTGGAAATCAATTAACAACACAAATCAATGTCAAATATTGTCCAGAAACCCTCACAGGTACTGCATTTAGCATTAAAAAATATGCTCAAATTATAACATGGCAAACTGCAGCCCAACAGGCAACAACAGCTGTCAGTGTGTCAGTGTGCTGACTTGACTATGACTTGCCACAAACTGCATGTGATTATCATAAAGTGGGCATGTTTTTTCCTCGCCAAAATGTATTGTAACTTTAGAGTATTATTTAGTTATTTAGTATGACATGGTTGATACCAATGGATTCATTAGTTTTTTTTTTGTTTCATATGATACCAGTATCTTCACTCTAGCTTTAAAACTGAGCCCGCTACAACCTAAAAATTGCAAGTTGTGTTAATGTGTTAAAGAAATTAGTGGCGTTAAAACGAATTTGTGGTAACACGTTATTACTGCGTTAACTTTGACAGCCCTAATATTTTTATATACTTTATTATACAGTATATAATTCAACATGTAGCTGGTGTTCCCCTTTAAATCGTAGTGTTTTACTGTTGGACTGATATTTCTTTATTTATGGAGTATTTTTTTTCCCCCTAAACCACAACAACATCCTCCTTCCTGCCCCAACACAAAATATAATATAATACCTTTAGAATTTAAGATTAAAATGTTGGTTCAGCTGACCTAACTAGAAAGACTTGTTGATCTGAGGTGAAGACAATTACCTACCTTGGAAATGCACAGGCCACAATAACACTTGGGTACACATAATTCAACCGAGCTGCTTTTCACATAATACTGTGATTTTTTTTCTGATTACTACAGTTTATTAACATGAGAGTAAAACAAACCAGATTTAGTGGGTTTATATTTAACATCTATTTTACAAGCCACCACATGATGGCGACGATGAACCACATAATATAACCCTCTGTACCCAGCAGGCTTTGTTTTGAGGAATTGAAAAGCCAGTGGGTGAGTAATAGGTGGAGCAGTGTAATGTGGTGTTTAGATGATCCCTGTCACCACACCCATCACCAACACCTCCACCTGCACCACACAACTAAAACCTGCCTGTCAGGTTTCTGTTCAGCCACGTCCCAGTGAATGGACTGAATGAAGAAGTGTGTGGTCCTGACAGGCAGGTAGTTTTCCACTGACACACTGATACCAAAACAAGCTGCCAGAGTCACAATGACTCCTACATGTATATGTAAATAATGGCTGCAGGTACCTATAGGTGTAACACCAGTCATGTATAAGACTTTAGTATGCCGAAAAACAAGTGCCCATTTCAAAACGTTTTGGTCATTGACAATATAATTTCACAGTGATTCTAAAAGGGCAACATTAATTTGCTTAAAATGTGTTCTCTTCATACTTGGCAACCTTGAGATCTCAAAAATAGCTAGGATTTTAAAAACCAAAGCAAGGGGTCTGGGGGTCCTTGAGATTCAGATTGACTTGACTATGACTTGCCCCAAACTGCATGTGATTATCATAAAGTGGGCATGTCGGTAAAGGAGAGACTCGTGGGTACCCATAGAACCCATTTTTATTCACCTATCTGGAGGTCAGAGGTCAAGGGACCCCTTTGAAAATGGCCATGCCAGTTTTTCCTCGCCAAAATTTAGCCTAAGTTTGGAGCGTTATTTAGCCTCCTTTGCGACAAGCTAGTATGACATGGTTGGTACCAATGGATTCCTTAGGTTTTTCTAGTTTCATATGATGCCAGTATCGTCACTCTAGCTTTAAAACTGAGTCTGCTACAACCTAAAAATGGCAAGTTGCGTTAATGCGTTGAAGAAATTAGTGACGTTAAAACGAATTTGCGTTATTATCACATTAACTTTGACAGCCCTAGTTTATATCAATGTCCTCATCTCTCGTATAGAAAGCAACTAAGCGTATTTCCCAAAATGATGAACTGTTCCTTTAACCACAGATTGTGCCTTAAAGGTTGCCAATAAAAAGTGGGGAGGTTCTGCCCCGATGAGCTCTGAATAATGGGGGCAGAGTTAATCCTCACTGGGTCATTGTACTTAGACAAAGTAAACCATCTTACGATTGGATCACACCAGCCGTGATGTCCCCATTGCTCTGACCACGCCCATCTTCGAACTCAACCTTCGTTTTGATCTCAACCACACACCTGTAAAGTGTCATGACAACATCTTGAACAGACATATAAACACCTGGCAAAGTACTCAAAATATTCTTTTGTGTTTTGTGTTAAGTTCCCGCTATACAATAGGTGTCTCCTCCAGGACCACATTTTTCCCTGCTGACTCACACGGTTAAAACAATACCAACGTCGCTGGCGTGGCTCGTAAAAATTAACATAATTAACAGCCATTCTCAGCGGTTTTGAGTTCTTTGCCAGGTGTTTATATTTCTGTTTTGTCGCCGCCATAGCATGACAACAACTTCACAGGTGTGTAGCTGAGATCAAAACGAAGGCTGAGTCCGAGGATGGGTGTGGTCCGAGCAAGGGCACCGGATCGTAAGATGATCTCTAGTCATTTTTTATATACATGTATTGGATTGTCAAGTAAACTCCCTCACTCTCAGTACAGTACATTCAATAAAATATCATTACAGGTCAAATGCAGTGCATGTTTTTTAACCTTACTTCTGAGATAACTTTCTGTTCTCTTAGGTGGGATGAGGTCAGTCAGCCTTATGTTGTAAAACCAAACTCAAACAAAAGAGCACTTAAACAGCCTGGCAACGACAAAACTCTGTAACTTGAAACCTTTGAGAGAGATCAAGAAAGACGACCCCACTCTGATGAAGCAGGTGTTGAACTGCAGTCTTAACTGAAAATTTCCACGGTACTAATGTTGTCTGTTTTAATGTTTTCCATCTGTTTTAACAGTACTTGTAATCCTCTACTTGTGGCTCTAATCTAGCCTCACTCTGTGACCCGTTCACCTGCTTAGTGGTGATGAAACAGATCCATTTGGAACTCTATTAAGGAAACATATTGATGACTGCAGTTTTAAACCTATAGGCTAATTCCTATATTATGAATGAAATGAAAATGTTTACTCAGTGAATGCATTGTGTTTGTAAACCGCCTCGAGACTGCAAAGGAAATTTCAACATAATGTCAGCTATAGAAGCCTGTTGTTAACTAATAGGGCACCATTTTTCCCCCATTGTCATACCACTGTCAGGTCTTAACATGCTACCACTGCTGACAAGATCTCCTGTGAACCCTGACTGATGATTGATGGCACCGTCTTTACACACCCACCCACACACAGACACACAGAGACACAATTATTTGTTTTATTTGCTTAGAGTAACTTTAACTTCAGGGCGTGATTTAAAAGGCGCACGTATGATAAAACAAACAGTCACTTCATTATAACCTGTCAGCCTGGATTTGTTTTTATTTTTAGCTTTAACTTTAGGGAAGCAAAAACTGCTGCAAGAGTTGGCTTTAAAGTAGGGCTGTCAATCGATTCAAATATTAATAATTGCGATTAATCGCATGATTGTCCAGGGTTAATCACGATTAATTGCACATTTTTTATCCGTTCAAATGTACCTTAAAGGGAGATTTGTCAAGTATTTAATACTCTTATCAACATGGGAGTGGACAAATATACTGCTTTATACAAATGTATGTATATATTTATTATTGGAAATCAACACAAAGCAATGACAAATATTGTCCAGAAACCTTCACAGGCACTGCATTTAGCATAAAAATATGCTCAAATCATAACATGACAAACTGCAGCCCAACAGGCAACAACAGCTGTCAGTGTGTCAGTGTGCTGACTTGACTATGACTTGCCCCCAAACTGCATTTGATTATCATAAAGTGGGCATGTCTGTAAAGGGGAGACTCGTGGGTACCCATAGAACCCATTTACATTCACACATCTGGAGGTCAGAGGTCAAGGGACCCCTTTGAAAATGGCCATGACAGTTTTTCCTCGCCAAAATTAAGTGGAAGTTTGGAGCGTTATTTAGCCTCCTTGATGACGAGCTAGTATGATATGATTAGTACCAATGGATTCCTTAGGTTCTTCTAGTTTCATATGATGCCAGAATCCTTACTCTACGACCTAAAAATCGCAAGTTAAGTTAATGCAATTCTATTTTGATCCCTATCTGCTTGCATGTAAAAAAAACGACATATTCTCATACAATGGTTCGTATGATATCTTATGAAAAGTTAGTCCTCATTTTTCGTGCTTTTTCCTACGAATTTCCAGCAACACGTGATGCACACGTTAATTTCCACTCCAGTCTTTTCAAGATAAACTTCTGTCTTCACAGGAAACAACTTGGTTATAAGTAGAAAAAAACAACTTAGTTAGGTTTAGGAAAAGATCGTCTCCGGAACCCTGACCTCCTCCCTTTGCTGTGTTTGTCGCTCTTTATACTTTCTGGTTCACGATCACGTGGATCACATCCAAATTTGATTCGTGGGATATAATATGAATTAAAGTGCATTACTTTTCGTAGGTATATAGCTACATACATAGCTGTATGAGAACAGTCTGGAAATAAACACAAACACACTCACAAAGTTGCCGAGTTGTGTCCCATCACTCCAGACCGCCGCTGTCTGTCTATTAAGACTGTGAGAAAATGCCCCTAATCTCACTGTCGGCTGTGGAGGGGTCCGAACTAACAGCCTGTTTTAATTTCAGCCTTGTCATGACAGGAAGTGTGTGTGTGTGTACATGTGTGTATGTGTGTGTGCGCGCTACAGAGTGTGTGTTTGGAGGCGTGTGGGGGGGACAACAGGAAGCGGAGAGGATGGTGCATGGGAAACAGTTAATGGAGTTATTTTTGCTGGGGACACTGGTGTGAGGAGGGCTGCTTGACCTCGGTCCTGTTCACACTGATGCTAAATATGGCAACCAGGACTAATATTAGTGTTAGCAGTCATCTGTCACTGGATGTTCATAGTTCAGTTAGCGATAAAGA
Organism: Hozukius guyotensis; assembly: GCA_916700995.1. NCBI lineage: Eukaryota > Metazoa > Chordata > Actinopteri > Perciformes > Sebastidae > Hozukius > Hozukius guyotensis. The sequence goes on from CAKALU010061247.1 coordinate 61,609, forward strand.
CACAAATATGTCGTAAAAATAAGACATTGAATAAGAAGGAGTGATATAACAAATATGATTTCACTTACATACAGAGACCACTTACACTATTACACACACGTTTCCATGACTGACCTTCATGCAACAATATGATTAAATCAGGTTACAGGAACTGGGATTGATCAGAAAAATGCAGAAGAACTACTCCATCTCCATTTTTTTCTTTCCTCTTTCAGTATTTGCGCTTAAGTCTACACCATGCACAGAAAGCCAAAGGGGAAACTGTACAGTCACTGCAGCTTGTTATCGATGTCAAAAACAAGGAAGACTGGAGCCGATGAGTTCATGTGTGTTTTGCACGGCTGGAACAGAAGTATTCAGTACAGACATGGAAAGAGCTTTTCTTCCTCTTCCGCTTGTTTATGAAAATCATTTTTATCTAACAGAGGAGTGAGATGGACATGGCTCTAAGGCAGAGTTTGTCTGTCCCTCACTGTAATTTTCATATCTTCTATCTGGTGAAAAAAGCTGATTTCAGTCTAAGCAGGCATCAGTGTTGAGGTGTAACTAAGAACATGTCATATAGTAGCGTACAGCACTGAAGTATAATTTTGAGGTACTTTACTTGAGTATTTCCATTTCATGCCAATTTATACTAATTCAGAAATTCAATAGAAAACATTGCACGTTTTACTCCACTATATTTATCTGAAAGTATTGACAATATATTTATAAAATTACAACATTACTTTACAAATTAAGATTTTACATACAAAACATATGATAAGTTTATAAAATATAATGCATTGTTATAGGCTAAACTAGTCATTCTCAAAGTAGCATCTGTGGCACTCTGTCAGGGGGTCTGTGAAATAATTTGCTATAAATTATAAAATTATGCTGTATCATTATAAAGTTGGGGACAATTTGGGCCAATAACACAAGCATATTGTGTCCATTGGGCCAATAGAAACTCTGATATGATTGTGACACACAGCAATAAGTTATACTATTTTGTTTGTTTGTTTGTTTCTTTATTTACACATATAAAAAAAATTGCTAGATACGATATATAATTTGCAAGGGGATGTGAAGGAAAATTGCCAAAAAAAATCCTCCAGTGGCTTGAAAAGTGGCATTCTCCAAGCAGCTTGTTACATGAAATAATTACAGTAATGTAATATACACAATTAGTATGTATCAAAGATTTTAGACATAGTAAAACATAATAAAAAACAGAAACATAGTTTAGTACTTGACAAGAATGCAAAACATCCCATAAGACAAGAAAGATAAATAAAGAGAAAAGAACGCACAAATAATGAAAAAAAAAATCAAGCGATAATCATATTAGGACTTTAAACGTGTATGGTAAAGGAAAATATTGGTTGGACCCGGTTTATACTGGAAAATACTGGTTGGTTAAAGGAAGTGATTTCAGGGATCTTTTAAAATGATGTGGAGACATGTTAAAAAAATGTAACGGCAGATAATTCCAAGTTGAAGCACTAACTGAAAGTCAGCTTTAGACTGGTATGTTTAAATGTCTGGATCTATTACCTCAGCCAAGGCCAAAGGCCTAGGAAGGAGGTTATGTTTTCACTGGCGTTGGTTTGCTGGTTTGTTGGTTTGTTGGTTTGTCCGTTTGGAGGATTACTCCTAAAGTCCGCAGTGCATTTGAATTAAATTTTTTGGAGGGGTGGGGTTTGGCACAATGAACAATCTAATTTTTTTTAATAACTCCGCTCAGCCTGTGCATTAACACCACTTGCTTTTAGACGTGGACAGTGTAACTGATGACGCGTCACCCAGCTCTCTCCTTCTGCCAGCTTTCCTCATCAAACACGGTGACATTACAGTTTACTTCAACCAAGGCACACTTAGTGACTGTTGCAAAGAGTGACGACGACGCTTTAGGTGAGTTTTATGTACCGCTCATCTCAACATAAACAAAAACACATGTGGATGATGGCGATGTACATGAAACCTGCCTCGGCGGAGGTCTGCGCTCTCCGAGTGCACTTCTAGTTATAAGACTATGTCTTGCTACCATTCATTTCCTGAAAGCTCAATTACTTGAAATGTAGGCTACAAATGCTGTCAAGTTGAGTTCAAATGTAATTTGAATAACATCAGGCTCTGTTTAAAGGTATATATGTGGTATTATTAATATTCAACAACACTGCAAATGTGAGCAAATGTAGAGAGCTGCCTCGGGAGGTGGTGGAGACCAAAATCAGAGCTGAAAGCGAGAGAATACTGGACTTTACATTCATCAGGTAGAAGCACTCTTGGTTAGAAAAGACAACAAGAAAACAACAATGACAGAGATCAGTGTGCCCTAGAATGATCTCTCCTTACCTCACATGCATGGCCCAACTCTTACACCACACCTGTAGAAGTGATATATGTTCCCACACAACATTGCAACATCACTGGAAAATCCAGTTTGATGCCAACAGGGGATTTAGGGCATGAACGTACAGGATCGCAGACTTAGTTATTGTTGCAATATTGCAGCTTTAAAACAGTTTGCTTTTGGGAGTCACAACAGGAAATAGTAGTTATAGATCATCAGAAGCGAGGTTAGGGGTCCCCTCTCTCTCCCACCCGCTCACGCTGCCTCTCAGCGTGTGTCATCTGTGTGTCATCAAACACACACACACTCACACACACTCACACACACACACACACACACACACACACATAAACCTCAGATGATCTGGTTTCACTCGGAAACCCTTTTCCATCAGCAGCCAGTAGCAGCACAATGAAAGGGATCATTACATTTTTTAGGTTATAACTTTATATGAAGTTATCATAACTTTCATCAGCCATCAGATTCTTTTAACGTTCTTTAATATGCATCTTCCATTCAGGTCACAGATTTCTGGGCTTCATTCAGAGTCAAAGATCTGTACGAAACCAGAGGGAGTTGGGTCCACAGCACACATAGTAGAGTGATATTGTTGAACTGAAGATGTCAGGAGGCAGTTTGGTTCTCAAACAGCATTAACAACACCGAAGACGCTGAGACTCTGCCGGCCTGCAGTGGGAACATGCATATTCATGTAATCCCCCGGTGCAAATGTCATCCTTGAACCTTACAGGAACCTCTGAGAGAGCGAGCCCGATACATGTTTATTTATGTGTTTATGCTGAGCGTGTTCACGCACATCTGCTTCACACTGATTTACACACTCATTTGAATTCAGAAGGCTGCAAATGAACAGATGCAAATTATTACATTATTACATGCAGCACTATCATTTTTTTTTTACCATCAATCAATGGTTTTTCAAATTCATAATATATTAATACTTTTAAAACAAAGTATTCAAAAACAAGGGATGAGAAATATAGTAGTAGTAATTAAAAAAAAGAAGCTAAATAAGAATTTAAAATATATATATATATATAACATATACAATGATTTAAAAATTCAAAATAATAATAATAATAATAATAATAATAATAATAATAATAATAATAATAAATAAATGAATAAAATAAAATGAAATAAAATCACACAACATGAATTATTTTCAATATTGATCAATCTGACAATTTTCTTCTCTAAAAAATGTTCTTCTCTATAAAATATCAGAAAACAATGTAAAATCACATTTTCAACATGGTGTTTTCATATTGCTTGTTTTGTTCGACCAACAGTCTAAAACCCCTAAAATATTCAGTTTACTATCACATAAGAAAATCAGTACATCTTCACAACTGAGAAGCTGGAACCAGAAAATCTTTGTTGTTTTTGCTTGAAGAAAATTACTTAAATGAATAATTATCAAAATGGTTGTAGATTATTTTTTTGGTGATTAAATAATCAAATAATCAACCTGTTATTTCATGTCTAATGAAGTCTACAGCAATATATACAGGTGAACATAACAGCAGAACGGTAACATACAATAGTATTGTTACAAGGTCTTGTACTTAATAGCATTACATTGTACAGACACACCTGTAGCTTTGGCTTTAGCTCCAGAAAATTTGATATGTGCCATTGTTTATGCTGCCATTGTCCCTTTGAATCAGGTATAAAAACCTCCACGTTGGTCTGAGCTTCAGTGAACACAGCTCTGATCTGCTTCACACGGTGACCTTTGCTGTGCAAAACTGTCACAAACCAGAAATGATGTTAGATAACTTAATCAGACTCCAGTAACCAGTGAGGCCACATAACACAAACACATCAGCAGAGGTTGTGGCCCATTTGCGCTGCTTCATATTTCCTCCTCTGTGTTGCCAGTAGAGTTTGTTGATAGTAAAGATGACGCATAGCAGGTCGGACTCTTCAGATACTCAATAAAGCTAGACAAATAAGCTCTGCCTTATCTAGAAGAAAAAAACCCATTTCCAGTGTAAATGTGGTTACGGTGCATTTGTTTGGTTCCCGTAATAGTGTCTGCAGGTTTTGAATGCAGCCCCTCTACCTGACTCCTCCTCCACCAACCCACTAATCAGACCAGGTTATATGAGGCACCTGGGACCTGTTGGCATGCTGTTGGTGTTGCTGCAGGTTTGTGAAACTGCTGTTTCAAACTATAGTTTGTCTTTTAAATCATGTTTTTAGTGAGATCTTTGGGTTTAGCTTTTTACCGTGTGACACTTCCCTTACCCTGGACCATGGTTCCACTCCTTCCTCTGAAAAATTCTTTGTGATTCCCCATGGTGGTGAGTAGGGTGACTCAGTATTTAGTGATATTAAGTTGTAGTATTATTATCCTTGTTAATATTTTTTTTTATTTTAGGCTGACCTAAAGTAACACTGCTGCTGTTTTTGCCCCATTTATACTCTTGTTTTTGTCCCATTAAAATACTTTTGATTTGATTTGTTTGAGTAATTGTTTTGTTCTTTTTTCCTTAGTTTATTAGTTTGGTTTGAGTAACTGTTTGTTTATACGGCTTTGTTGATTTATTTTTGGTATTAACTTTGACCATTTGTTTGTATTTATTCTGTTTGGTTGTTTAATTCTTTTTGTATTTTTCTTTCAGAAGCTGAGAGTCACTTTGTTTGGAGGCGAGGCACCCATGGTGAAGTACCTCCACCTATGTGAGTTAAGAGCACTGGGACACAAATAGTCTGCACCAAAGTTTTACTGTGTTGCACCCAAGGTGAGTAAGCGGTAGCACCCCTGCACCCTCCTCAGTGTAGTCTGCCTCTCCAACAGTGGCCTCAGCTTAGTTTAGTTTAATTTTGGATTGGCAGCTGTAATATTCTAAGGTCATGTTGTATTTTAAATTTCATATTAGGCCTTTTTAGATATTGTTAAAATAAAGAACCATTTTACAGAGAAAGTTTGTGAGCCGGCCGCCATGTTGAGATCAGTTGAGGAAATACCAAGCACCGCCCAGCAGCCGGAGCAAACTTCCTCATATTACAGCTAAACAGTACACTACAAGATGTTTCTGAAAACATTTGAGGCAGGAAATAGGCATTACAGTACAGTAAGTTTGACTGTTTGATCGCAGTTTGCGAGTGATTGACAGCTGCCTCCATTGAATGAACAGCCAATAGGAACGCTCTCTCTCTGAAATGACCTGTGATTGGTCAAAGTCTTCCGTCACGGGCTAGATTTTTTTTTAAAGCCTGAAAACAGAGCCATGAAGAGGTGCAGAAGTCTAGTTTTCTCTCAGAACACTTGGATTACAATATGATGAAAGGTTATTATGGAATATTTGCCCAATGATGCCAAAAATATACTGCCTACTGCAGCTTTAACTGTCAGTGCGATCTTTCCCTAACCTTAACCAAATGTTTTCGTTGCCTAACCCTAACCATATCTTAACCATAGTTTATTAGCATTAATACTTCCCATACCATAGTTTAAATATTGTACAAAGCAAAAACATTTTTAATGTTTGCATTTTACGTAAAAAAAATCCCACCTCGCTGAATGTAATCTTAGGTTTGGCAGAATAGTCCAACATCGGTGTTTCTCTGAATCTGGCGAGGCTTGCTTATCCAACCACAGCTGCACTCCAGGTTCCTTTTGAACAAAACTGGATTTTCCAGCCACACAAAGACAATGGCAAGCAGAAAGCCCAAAGCCAAACTTTTGACAGAGTACAGTAGAATAAGAAGAATAAATCACTTGCTGTGCTGTAGGAAAAGCCAGATCTTGATTCAGAGGTATAACTCTTGAAATATTGAACATGCTGCTTCACCCTAAAGATTTCAACATTCCTGGCAGTATCAGTGTCCATGTGTCTTTTCACAATGTTAAGAACCAGCACAAACAATGATCTTATGTTGCAGAGGGTGACAGCTGGGACTCTCCGAACCTCTGAAGTCATTAGAAGTAAAAAAAATGAATGCACTCCACTCAAAGACACATTGAGTAAAAGCACTGAAACGGTACATCTGAGGTTCAGAAGTCTCTGGCGGGGTCTCAGCACACACATTGTGTTGAGGTCAGGAGCACAATATTGCTGTGTTACTGGTCCAGATATTCCTCTTCACATTTCCACCAAAGGTCCAGAGCACAGTTTGTTCTGTAGTGAGAAGACGTGAGCACACAGAGGTGAGAGACACTCACACCGTCAGCCTGAGAGTCGGCCAACTCTTCAAGTAGGTGTGTGCAGTACGTTCCCTCTTGTGTTACAAGATGCTACCGTACTTGGGGATTCAGGTTTTTGGCAATTAGATGTTGCAGGTTTGGTGGGAAAAATTTTATTCCATGGATGTCACTTCAATGTTAACCTTTCCACATGTTTTTCAGTTATATGAAAACAATAATGAATGAAAACACTTGGCATGCACAACCACTATGGCACTATATAACCTGCAGTCATGGTTAAAAGAAACGTTGAGTGTGGAGAAGAAACGGGAAACAATCTGCGGCCTCCAGACTCTTTGCATGCACAACCACCCAACCTAACCTCAATCCTAAGAGGTTTTGTGGCACTTTCACTTCTGCTCTTTGCTTTTTCATTATTCACATGACTGCAAGAGGTCGCTCTCCTAAACGTGGGTTGTTTTTGGTTTTTGAACAAATGACCAATGCTGTTGTTTTTCTGGTGAGGGCAGTCTCAGAGAAAAAAACCTTTAACTTAATTACAACCATCATACATGAAATTTGACCTTTGCATTTAACCCATCCTAAGCAGTTAGGAGCAGCGGGCTGCTGTAAAGCCCTCGGGGAGCAACTTGTGGTTCGGTGTCTCGCTCAAGGGCACTTCGACATGCAGACAGCAGGAGCCGGGATCGGACCGCCAACTTTGTGGTTAAAGCACGACCACCCTACCCAATGAGCTACTGCCGCCCCAAGTGCAATGTGTCCATGTGGCCAACTGCTCCAAACAAATAGGGGGCAGCATTTCAACTGTACTACTGGGTCCATACAATCTCAAATTACAGTAAAAAAAAAAGCTTACTACTAGATAGCAGCAGGGTAAGAATACACAAAATTAAACCAAACTGCTGAAACTCTGAGAGCCGGTCAAAGTAACACTGCTATCTTATAATCTCGTGTTTACCGTGGCATTAACCGGGGTTCGTGTACGCTTTGATAGTTTGTTTATTGGATTAAATCCATAGTGGCAGAAATGAGAAAACAACCTGGGACTTTGTTTCCAGGTGGTCCTCCTGGCCACAAGGAGGACGCCCAGTCAGCGGCCACAGCGACTCGTATTCAGCCAGCTCTAACCCCAGCGCCTGGAGTGCTGGGTGTGTAACGGCAGCAACAGAAAGTTTGCTGATCCAGCGGGGAGTCGGGGCGGTCCGGGACTGGCTGACTTTGAGCTGACTGGAGGTACGTCTCCCCAGAGATGCCGCACGCTCTCCCGGTGAAGTAGTCTCCCGGCAGCGGGGACGACGAGGCAAGGGTGCGAGTCATTTTCTTGTTTTTCTCGTTGGACTGAGGGCAGACTGGACGCTACAGTGACTCACTATCGTCTCTCGAGGTACAAGTGGTATTACAAGACAGGACGGGCCGGGGCTAGCTGGTTAGCATTTCCGTTTCATAGCCTCCTCGTGCTCTTTACGTATATATCTGTACATGACCACTGAGAATTCTTGATTCTAATCGGCTGGTGTGGATATGAATAACCAAACCAAAAAAATGATAAAAAATAAACAGATTGTTGTTAAAAAGGTTAGTGTATCTTTTGGTCATTTGATTTTCCTTTCACAAACGGATATTAAAAAACAAAAAATTAGTGGTTATTTGATTTTCGTTTTAAAATACAAAAATTTAAATACAAGGCGTTTTTCTTTATCAGGGTAAAAAGGGATGAATTAAACTTAAAAAACTGGTTGATTTTCAATTTCTATTTCTAAAAATAAAATCACTAGAAGACAGAAACGAAAAAAACGCCCGTTTTTTTCATATTCTGCAACCGGAAGTTGCCATTTACAAAGTAAGCGCGCATATTCGCCATGCAACTCTGATTTCAAACATGTTGTATTTGCATGGTTTCTTTACATGGGAACAAAGACGGATCACTTCCTGTTTCCCAGCCGGCTTAACAAGTCTTTTGGCCTACATTACAGACTGGCTGCTGTTCAGCGGAAAGGCAAACACCTTTCTGTGGAATCACGATAATGCTGCCAACAGCGATCAGTTCTGTGCTTTAATAATTACAGTACTGACCGTTCCCTCGTTCTTCCACCAGAACTTGTTTGAATACTACGACTGTTGACACAGTTCCAGCTGTGACTCTTTAGTTAACATGTTAACAGCTATGACTCATAGGGTGGAATATACTCTACATACCTGTAGTAATGACGGCACCAAACTTTCGTGGAAATATGCATGTGTGGGACGACACTCGCAGGTAAACCTGAGGTGAATAGTGCAGAGCTTTGACCTCATTAGTGTGCTATTAGCAACCCTATACTCTACAGAGAAGTAGATTTATGATCTTTTACTTCAACTTTTCTTGCATCTTTTTTGTTTCTGTAAAGCTGAGCTGCATTCTTGAATAAAATAAACTGCTTTAATAACTGTGTTTTTTATGTTTGTGTATAGAGCTATGCAGAGAAATGCTGTGGCCATTTTGCCAAAACGTGGTATTTCAGCAGCCCTCTGAGGTGATCTGCATGGTGAGTTTTCTGCAAGGTTTGGGTGTGGTGTGTAAAACAACACCCAGGGCTATGGAAGTCTTGGTATTAGTAGTGAGAAACACAATAGGTGGACTAAGCTCATGCAAATGCACAATTCCCTCCCCTCAGACCATGTTCTGCTCTGGCTCCTTACCTGCAGCACCGGGGAGGCTTGAATTTCAGTCTCCCCCCCAGTGTCCACACTGACACCCATTTGGGAAATATTTTGCAAACAGCACTCCCTGGTCTTGATTTGCCATCTCGTGTGAAGACGCAAGCAGAGCAGGTAACAAAACACTCTGAAGCTGCTGTCTCTCAGCAGACTTTTCTCACTATTGATTCAAACCACACTGGTGGAGTCGGTCAGGTTTGGTTACTTTCTGAAATGCACTCTTTCTGTGTTGAATTATGGATTGACTAAGAATGTATGGATGACTCTGCATGTCTGCCTGAGCGCAAGCAGCAAGCCACACCTATTCAAACCCCTACAGGGACACCCTCACCTACACAGAGTTTTTTAATTATTATTTGTCTGTAAGTTCATGTTAAATTCCACACCAGATCCCAACTGTGGCTCCAACTGAAGATGTCTTTCATGTCCTGAAAACAGAAAATTCTTGTGGCTTGTGCACCTATTTACTGTACTGCATGAGGACAGGTCAACCTTTATCAGCTTCTATTACGCTGCCCAACCCATAAAAAATGTTGGCATTTTATGTTTCTGCAAACCAGAGGATACGTTGAATGACAACGTTTCTGAATCAAAAATATGCTTCATAAATATGTTTCATGTCAGCCTCGTGTCACGCTTACAGAAACGACGCAGCGTAACAACGCAATGTAACAACGCAACGTACCAATGCAGCGTAGCAACAAAGCGTAGCAACGAAGCGTAGCAACGTAAAAACGTAGCAATGAAGCGTAGCAACGTAAAAAACGTAGCAACGAAGCGTAGCAACGAAACGTAGCAACGAAACGTAGCAATGTAGCAAGGTTACAACATAACTAGCGTAAATTATACCATACAGCCGCTCGATATACTGTGTTACTTGCTCTGTGCACCGAATGTTAAAAAAACCCAACAAAAACAAAACATTGACGTTAAATATGTTGATGAATTGCAGAAACGTACGATGCCAACATTTTCTCCTGGTGACTGGGCTGTGCTACCACAACTACAACAGCAGCAGTATAGTAGCAGTAACAGCTGTAGAGGTAGAAACTGTAGTATTAGCAGCAGGAGCAGAAGTAGTAGTAGTAATAGTACAACTGATACTGCTGAGATTGCAATTTCCACTACTACTGCTGCTGCTACTTCTAAAGCTATACTGTAGCGACTTCAGGAAAGCCGCTGAGGTCGGCCCGGGTTCGCTTGTCTGACGCGCTACCAAAATGATGCACTGAAATTCAAAAAATACGTTGAACAAAATCTGGTTTAATGAAAATTATCAACTCATCCATAACGTGCGCAAAATCGCTAGAAAATAGCTATATAATATATTAATAATAATATAATAAATGACAATATCACAAACACTAACAAATACCAAAAATATAAACCATCACAAACCTAATTAACATCAAACATTACTCCAGACCAGCACGGCCACTTCACTTCATTTCCACGTTTCCATATAGGCCTAAGGGAACAGGTGGATGTGTAAAAGTCCCATTTTGTCCTCCGATGACAGCATGCAGACAGAGCCTCACTTTGAATATGTAAATGTTGTTCAAACATTTGGTAGTAAAACACACCAGGAGGCCTTTATCGTAGTTGATTGGTTTGCTGGTGTACTCGGTGTAAGACGCTTTGCAGACAAAATAATGATTCCCCACATTTGAACTCTTATCTGTTCGTCAAAAAGCTTGCTTTGCTGTCAATCCTGTGTCTCTTGGGACCACATTGTGGGTTCAGAGGTGGGGGCGTGTGAGAGCTTTCCAGGCAGTCTGATACTGCAAGTCCACACACGCCTGCATGGGAATGTCCGCCTCACCTGAGGAGACTCCCCCGTAAGGCTTGACTGAAATAATGTTGACACAAAGATAAGACATAATATCAGATCACAAAATAAAAGACACATGGACAGGATGTAAGTGTTGTAGGTTTATTTGTAGAATAAGTTTGTGTGTTTGGGCTCCAGGCCAATCAGCAGTGCGTCCCACGTTTTCACTCTGTCACGTTGCATGAGCCACCAATGACTTCATGTCCTCCCTGAGCTGCTGAGTGGGAGGAGAGTTGTTATACCTGAGGAGGCCAGACGCATTTCCTCCTCCGCCCCATCTGCACACAGGTGAGTGGGAAGTGTTACCTGGTCGAATTATTCCTGTCTGTCTTCCTTCTTTTACC